>MU185408.1:6266-19743 GCA_016904865.1 Pissodes strobi | reverse complement strand
GTAAGGGTGGATGGGATGGAAGGAGCGGCGGAGGTCGCCCTACAGTCGTGACCATAGAGACATCTGTCAGAAATGTGTTTATGATACCCAGGACTCGTCAGGCGGTAGGACTCGTTAGGATCCTTAAGAATAAAATATAGGCGCATTGTTCGGGATTTAGGTAATGCGACATTATGCGTAGAGTAAAATCGGTACAGATGCCGCACGTTTTTAATAATGTTTATGTTATCAAAAATGGTTCTTTTGATACAAAACCAACTAGTCTACTTTATTCTTAAATGTATTTATTTTGATAATAACAAACTGGGATAGATGGCTTCTGGAGATGACCATGTCGCAGGACACGTTTTGTTTTTTTGAGCTTTCCTTCTTTTCTTCGGCATAAATTGAACAACTCTCGATACATGGTGCAACTTCCATTTAACCATCTGTGACATCCTGGGCATCTGACCCAATCAGATAAAGATTTTATTTCGCTATTCAGTTCTAAAAATTCTATACATTTATTTTCGTTAAAACTGGATTCACTATCTCCTGATTCTTGAAGTTCGATGGAAATTTCCTCCTCAGATGATGATGAAGATATTTGAGTTTTCTTTTTGGATCTATTCTTCCGTTGCCCCACTTTATTACGAACAAGCTTTGACACGTCTTTTTTCTTATGAGCATTTTCTCTATTTTTGGCTTTTTCGGACTTAACTTTCATAAAATTAGGACTTGTCAGATTAGCAGCCCACTGTTTTATTTTTCTGGCATTTCTCTGAATAACGGGTGTGGGTGTGAAGGAACTGGCTAGGGGTGTCATTGCTAAAAGATGCTGAAGCCTGTGGCTCGTTTTGGTCATGTACTGATTCACTAACGTCAGTCACAGCAGAAGTGGTAGGTTGGTCATGGTCATAGTGATTTAAATCATTTGAGTCTGTTTTTCTTTTCTGGGACATAATCTTGTTACTGAAGGTCAGATATGTCAAAGGCGTAATCCGTCACCGAACTGGGATTATAGGAAAAATTCTCGTTGCTCGAAATCCTTCTGATATGCATTTCCGGCAGTGGCAGAGCGACTCAATGCTGAAGTTAACACACCACCAAATTGAAGTCTTTTAATTTGTCTATTGACATTTGCGTTCATCCACTGTTGGCACGCTTGGTTGTAGTACGTTTTGACGGGCTTGAAAAATGAGCGATTCAGAGGCTGCAAATAATGTATTGTATGGCTGGGCAAGCACAGCAATATAATATTATTTTGTGACGCGAATTCTAGAACACCAATACTCATATGTGAGGAACGTCCGTCCAAGATTAGAAGTGTTTTACAATCATCAGGCTTTCTAGGATCAAACTGGTTCTTGAGCTAATCTAAATGCATTTCGTCAGAAATATAAGCAGATTTCCTATCCATGGTGATCACAGATCCTGGTTGCATGTTGTCTTCGTCTTCGAATTCGCTCTTTTTATTGACCCCTTTAAAACTGCAGTATAGTGACAAAAAATTATCTTCGGCATGGCAGCATGCAATAACCTATATTGTTTCTCCTTTTTCTCCGGAGGTAATGGTATGCACTTCTTTGCTGCTTTTGATAGTCACAACTTTTCCCGGGTTTTTATTCGACTTAAGACCGGACTCGTCTACGTTGAATATGTTTCCAAGCTTGTGAAAAAGATCGTGTTCTTTTAGAATGCTATCATACCTAATTTAAAATATTAACCTACTTCTTTCTTGACAGTCTCACAGCTATGGCTACTGAAATTTCTTCCGACTTTTTGAGACTTAATTCACGATTACTATCCGTAAATGATAGAGGCCTATCACGACCAGCATGTCCTTTTTCGACATTAAACCTTGCCCTGAGACCTTATCGAACAGATAAATCAAAGGCCATCTTTTGCACACTTTGTGTGGAAAACTTGATTTCTGCAACTGCTTAATGTGCTTCACAATTTTATGTTCTGCATCAATTCCTAAAAATGAGCAAGGCCCTAATACAGTTTTGGTGAATGTTCAACATTCTAATCTCCTGCGTAGTGTTCATTCCGGAATATTGAAAAGTCTTCCTGCTTCTCTTATAGCTATTTGTTCCTCGCGTATAGCCGTATTGCGTTTTTCAGATCCTCCTCCGTCCAACATATAATAGCACCACGGCTAACTTTATGAAAAGGTTTGAATAAACCTGTATACATGGACCCCACTCCAGGTCAGCCGATATGTAGTGAGGGATTTGTCCAGTAGATAATCCAGGAAAATATCTCACTCGAGTTATTTATTAAACAGAATATATTATAATGGTTGAGACAACACGAAGCTGTTGATTTTCAAAAGACAAGTACAGTGGATATTGATGTTATTTGGACATAGAAGCAGTAGGATCTGAATTATTTATTTGGAATAAACATACTGAGAATACTGCAACTGCAAATAGGTCCACCAAGTCAGGCTAACCTGAAGAACTTTATTATTATGAAATTTCTGAGAAGGCATTAACATATTCTATTTACGTTTAGCCTTGACAAAATTCAAGAAGAATTAATATTGTGGCTCTTTAGAAAAGACACTTTACAGCTATTTATAAAACCTTGGTAACAGTCCTGTGACTTTGCCTTGCACCTTGAATGGAGCTAGAGAAGTTCGCATAAGCATTAGGGAGTCCGGCTGCCCCTTGATGGGTTTTAATGCGGTGTTTTCTTCTGGAAAGCTGATGAACCACACTTCAAGAGGTACCAACGCTTCCAGAGCCACCATTTTCCTGTCAGATCTAGATAATTATATTATTTGATCAGGCCCGTCTCGAGGGGTGAGGCGGCGAGGCAGCCGCCTCGGGCGGCCGATTTTTAGGGGCGGCCGTTTTTATTTTTCCTATAAAGTTTTAATGTGATTGTATGTAACACGGAAAACACTCTCGCAATGAATATGTAAAACGCTTCATTCGTACTATAAGCAGCTCATCGCGCGTTGTAAGCAATAATAACCACCGCCTTAAAAAATTAAAGTCCACTATATAACATAACGGTCTATGCGCAATTAGCATTAACAGTTTAAATTCGCAGGGAATGAAAAATCGCATTAATAGTCGCAACTGCTAATGAAAAATTGCGACATAGCACATCTGTAGGGACGGGCGACATCGCCCTAAAGCGATTCAGGACACTTTTTACGGAATTGGCCGAAACGCAACCCGGTTGATTGAACTGATCGACATGTAGCACATATTGAGCGTGATGCCAGCGTATGTTACATATACGTACTCGTGCGATTTTTCAGACCATAAATTCGCGCCCCCAAATACTCCCCTCTAGAGTACCCACATCAAAATTAACTTTATTTGAAAATTATTTTTGAAAAAAAAATGTTCGCTTTCATTACAGAAACGGTTATAGGAAACCACGTACATGTCACCTACGCACAAATAGTTTTTTTAAAGTCACATACAGGGTGTTACAACCACAATTTTTCCCAAAAAATTACCTATTTTCGAAATATTTCGGTACAGCAACCTCGTGGGATTTTTTAGACCAAAAATTCGAACTCCGCGCCCCCAAATACCCCCTTCTAGAGTACCCATATCAAAATTTATTTTTTTCGAAAATTATTTTTGAATATTTTTTTTTGCTTTCATTACGAAAACGGTTAGAAGGATCCACGTATATGTCACCGACGTACAAATAATTTTTCCCAAAAAAATCATCTATTTTGGAAATATTTCGGTACAGCAAACTCGTGGGATTTTTTAGTCCAAAAATTCGAACTCCGCGCCCCTCAAATACCATTCTCTTGAGTACCCTCATCAAAATTAATTTTTTTCGAATTTTTTTTTTACGCTCTCATTACAGAAACGGTTACAGAGATCCACGTACATGCCACCCTCGTACAATTAATTTTTTTTAAATTCACATACAGGGTGCTAAAACCATAATTTTTCCCAAAAAAATCCCCTATTGTCGAAATATTTCGGTACAGCAAACTCGTCCGATTTTTTAGACAAAAAATTCGAACTCTGCGCCCCCAAATATCCATCCCTAAAGTACTCACTGCCAAAATTAATTTGTTTCGAAAAAAAATCCCTGTTTTTATTACCGAAACGATTAGAAGGATCCACTTAGGTACATATCACCAACGTACAAATAAAATTTCCAAAATCATATACAGGGTAGTAAAACACTACATTTTAAAAAAAAATCAACTTTGTTCGAAATATTTCGGTACAAAAAACTCATAAGACCTTTTCGATGCGAAAATCAACCTCAACGCGCCCAAAAACCCACCCAAAAGATATTCAAAATAAAAAAGATCATATCCCTAAGAAATTCCCTATTGCGTGCCGAAATCTAAAGAAAAATGCTAGATTTTGAGACAAAAATTACATTTTATCGAATATCTACCTTATTTGAACCCCTATCGAAAAACTATAGGAGCTTTTCGATCGACCTTAAGACGGCGCAGACACCGGCGCAAACCGATTTGAGATATCTCCTTCGGTTACTACACAAATAAAGAAAATATAAAAATCACGTTTGGTCGATTCGGAAAAAACGAAACGTTGTACAATCAAACTGGATACGGCACATTATCGTACCCGATGAGACCCATTTAAAGTTTACCTCTAACTCTTACTGTTTTCGAATTATGGCCGAATTAATGAAAATCTCGATTTTTTTTAAATTAATATTTCCAAAAAAAAAAATTTAAAAAAAAAATATCCGTTTTTATTACGGAAACAATTAAAGGGATCCATTTGCATGTTATTAACATAGAAATAAAATTATCAAAAGCATATATAGGGTAGGAAAAAATGAAATTTTGAAAAAGTCCCCTTTTTTTCGAAAAAAAACTGCAATATATATATTTTTAAGTTCGACGACTCACACACTTGCTAAAGGCCGTCGAAATACACATTTTTGGTGGTATGTATTTTTTTTCTTATGACTCGTAGTTTTGGAGCTACGACCGTTGGACCGTTCTCGAATTTAAACGGCCGATTTCTCGAAAACTAAGAACGTTGTTTTTTTTGTAAAGAACCTTTTTTGTCGGCCTTGAGGTCCTCTACCTACATGCTGAATTTCAAATTGATCGAATAAAAAATCTATAGGTTCCACCGATAGGTTCCAGGTAGGTTCCGGTTCCTATGGGACAAAATGAAGGTTATGTCGATATGAAAATACGGTTTTTTCGTTTGCCGAAATTCTTCATTTTTCTACCTGAATCTACCCGTTAAAAAGCGTGTTTTGCGATTTCCCCCACCTCTCGACCAATATTGACTCCTTAATTATTGGTCTGTTGTAAGGGGCGGCCAAATCCTGCTCGCCTCGGGCGGCCTAAAGCCTGGAGACGGGGCTGATTTGATGCAGTTGGCCAGGTTAACCCGATGTTTCTAAGAACAAAATTTCACAAGCGTTCCTACATGAGTAAAGCAAAACCCGATTAAAACTTTGCTTCGTTAAGTATTTAAACTAGGGGCCAAATTTTATTTTCATCTCATTCTTATCCAGATTTATTGTCTATAAAACAACCATCTCCTTATAGATTCGATGTTTCCAGCTGTCAGAAGAGTGATGGCATGTTTCTAATAAACTCGCCAGCCAATAAGGCAGCGTTGAATAACATTTCAAGAATACTAAAAGTCCGCCGTTTCTACATAGTCATTATGTTATTACTGATGCTTATAACCAATGATTTTTAGATCCACATTAATATAAAATATTTGGAAAATAATCGCTTAGCCGTACAATATAATTTCTAGGGAATTTTGCATTTTAATGTGAAACACTTATAGGCATGGTATACGAGGAAATATATTCCGGTAGCAATTTATTCCGCATTTGTAACAATTTAATTATAACACTAGTTTCAACCTATCTGCCATTTAAGTTTAAATAATATGAAATTAGCAATGTACTTGCAGCTGGAAAATTATAGTAAATAATTATTTCGTAATTTTACATAACGAACATAGAGCGATTTAATAAATAGTTTATACTTATATCGTTTTATTATACAGCGTTCAGATATAAAGAAATAATTTTCCAGGATGCCTTTTTCGCTTGTATATAGATCAATTTCTGCTATTTTTCAAATTTGTATCAATAATATTAAAGTCAAAGTCAAAGTCAAATAGGGCTTTATTGTTTAACATCCAAATTGTTTTTAACAAAGGTGAAATACCAAAAAAAAAAATCGAAATATAATATTCCTTACTCTAAATACAATAATACATTAATACCTATGTCAGTAAAACAAACATTAAAATTACATGAGATAGAAAACATCTATGACATAAGTAAGTAAGTTAGTAAATACAGCATTGTATGTCAATAATCAATTAAAAAAACAAGAATACTTTCATATATCAATTAAAATTGTGTGCATCGTCAAAGAACTCAACAATTGAGTAGTATGCCTTACCAATCAAAACCCTTCTCAATCTTCTTTTAAATAATTTAAGGGTTGGGGAGATCTTTATACTTTGGGGCAGATGATTAAAGATGTTCCCACTCTCATAAAACATAGATTTTTTTGTGAGAGTGGTTGTAGGTTGGGGAAAATATGTGGTTTGATGGTGGTTGCAAGGTTTTATCAGAGGGAATATTGCAGGCGCGCGCCTCGTCGCGCCGGGAGGGTTTGGAGAGTGGAAGGCATTAGACCCATTCAAATTTGCCGCCTAATCAGAAGACTTGTAAAGAGAGAAAAGTAACTAGAAGAGCATTTGATTTTTTTTTAATGTCAAGCAGGTCGCTTCGTTTCTATGCATCGCTAATTTGTAATAAATTCACGCGTTTTTTATGTGTAAACATCTTACGCGGCAGTATGAGGGTAAATCTTGGCAAATAGGACGGAAATGTGAGGACGGAAATGTGTAAGCCGATATGACGTCGTAATCCATGCGCATTAAGAAACAAGCTATTCCAGGACGGCCGCGATTGCAACGACAAGTGGCGAAATCCTCATGACAAAATCATCGTTCAAACCCTCCCTAAAATATGACATGGGAACAGAAAACATGCCTTACAAACACGAAAGAAAGAAAGTTCCTTTTTCGCAGAGGCCAAAATATTCCATTCGAAAAAGCCCGCAAGAGCATAAAGTTAAAAAGTGAATTCTATATTGTCATAGAGCAATAGAAGTCGAAACTGATAATACGTCATTGTTTCTGCATCTCATCACAGGTCAAGTTTTTTCTAACGAATTGACATCCGTTCTTGCATATTACCTTAAAGCATGCCCGATAAGCTCAAAAGCTAGACGCAGATTCGCCTATGAGTTTGTCGAAAAATATGCATCAAAGTTCCATACCATTGGAAAACAAATAAATTAGCTGGGAAGGACTGGTTTACTGAATTTTTAAGTCGACAAACTGAATTGTCAATAAGAACCCCTGAGAATACTAGCTCTGCGAGAATTTTAAATTTAAATCAATCTACGGTTGAGACATTTCAAGCTGAGCTAGAGGAAGTCCTGAAAAGACACGAGTTTATTAAATCAGGTATATTTAATATGAACAAGACAGGTGTGACCCTAGTCAAAAGGTGGTTGCGACCAAGCGGATAAAGTAATTTCGCGTAAGAGAGGAAAGCTGGTTATTCAAGTAGGTATTACTGGAGCGAACGGAACAACACTTCCCCCAGTGTGCTTCCGAGAAAAAGTTTTACAAACATCGGATGCTAAGTGGTATTCTAGAAGAGTGTGGCGCATCCGGCTTAATCCATTCGTTCGGTGGATGGCCAATGATATATTTTTTTAAAGTTTCGGAACACGTTGTACTCTCGCGCTTGACATTCTAAAGAACGCCTCGCCGTCGTTATATCACCAATACACCAATCCCATTTATCTGTACCTACAACTGATTATTGCAAAGAAAATGGAATTACAATTTTAACACTGCCACCCCACATATCTAATAAATTGCAACCTTTGGGCCCCCTCATCAGAAGGTGTTTCAACCAAGGAGAAAATGACCGGATGATGTCTAATCCAGGGCAGACATTTCCAACTTATAACTTGGCACCAATATGCATGAAAGCTGGGAACCGACCTGCACATCCTTCCAATATAAAAACTGGATTCCGTTGCACTGGAATTCGTCCTTTCGACCAAAATTATTTTTGGCAAAGAATATCTCCTTTGTTAATTTGCTACGGACAGGATAGCGCTTCCAATAGATAAAGACCTTAGCAATGTGTCAGCGTCAAATGAATGTAACGCCCGCAACCTGGCCCTTGTACACAGTCATTCCTGCAAGCCCAAATTCCAGTACAAAACGAGCACAAACAAAATTATACAACTTCATCTAAAATACGACCGCGTTCGAATGTTTCAGAATGAAAACCAACCAGAAAACGTCCAGCAAATAGAAAATCCATAATAGCCATAATTAAATTGCGGAAATGAACCTGAATAAATTAACATCACAAATTGAACAACAGAAAATAGAGAAAAGCAAGTGATGTGTTATGATCAACGGAAGAAGTGGTTTACAACGACTCATTTTCGGATTTTAAATTAGAACAGGATGACAATGAAGATCTTATTGATCACAATTTCGTCATTTGTAAGGTGTTTAGAAACAAATGGGAAGACATTGTGCCGCTAGAATAGAAGAAGACGTTGTAGATGGTTACAACGTGAATGCCAGAAAAAAAAAATAAGGAAAAGCATAGGAAATAATTGGATGACTAAAATAAGTGATATTGATTTTTAAATCTACTCAGATATCTTGTTTTTAAATAGTTGACGTTAGTACACAAGATTTTTGTTAAATGGATTGTTTTCATGAACGCTTTGTGTCTTCTTTTTCAAAGGAAACTTTCAAATTATCTTAAATTAATTCTCTTTACAAAAATTTTTTCATGCATATACAGTGCGTGTCATAAAGTTGGATCCATATGGATTTTTTTTTGTTATCGTACTTGAATAAGAATGTTCTAACGGCAAAAATATCTGCTTTTGAAAAGACTGGATGTGATATGACAAGGGTGTCACGTGACTATAATCTATAAAATACAATGTTTTTTTTTAATCGTCTAAAAGTTTTATTTATTCAAATATTTTATTAAGAAATTTTGTTTCTGCTGAGTTTTTACACCCGCCTGTCGATTTTCAACAAGATCTCTCGATATCCAGAATATTTCTTTCGTGTTGCCAAAATTGCTAGAATTATCATAATTTTTTTTATTTCATAAACATTTTTAAAGAACTTTAATTTACAATTTTCTAATTATTTGAACGGTTTTTAACATCAAACATCACAAAACTTGTTTTCGTACCATTTCGGTATAACTTTGAAACATTTTAATATTCTTTTATTAAACTCTTGTGTGTATCTAAGTACTTTCTAGGTACCTATGTATATTATATTACCACATGCCCATCTAATGACGTTTGTGGTAAGCATGCTTTTTGTTTTAGATATGCCCACAAAAATACATAGCTGGCTAGAGAACGGGGAATATCGCTCTCTAAAAAAACTTTGATATTGATTAATAATGATTTCTAATTAAAAAAAAATCTAAAAAGCAAGACAAATTAGGATGAAATAAACGTCTAGGAAATTTAAGAATCCTTCGAGAACAGTTGAATACAATGTGGCTAATGAGGTTTCATGTTTATAAGAGATATTGGTAATTGGAACATGTTAAGTTAAAAATATCTTCGAAAAATTTGATTGACTTTGGTTTTTCAGTGGTAGGTTGCACTGATATTAACAAAATTGTTTATATCATGGTTTTTCATAAAAAAACTCAAAATAGAAAATAGTATAAAATACACGTCTTAAAAATATTTAGCGCTCTCGCACGTTAGGAAACCCTCCGCAAGCGACTGGTTTTCTAATTTTTTGCTCGTGCGAAAAAATATGGTCAGCTACTGAAAATACTTGAAAATGATGATTGGTCACATATAGAAGTATCATCGGATGATGATGGTTAAGAACTGGAAAATGCTTACATCAAGCTGGCCGACTCTGAAGGTATGATTATTTTCAACATCAAAAATCAAAAAAACATTGTTTTTGTCATCCATGGATCAGGAATCGGAAGGAGATATATAGAACAAACTTTTAGAGGCAATGGAGAATGAAGAAAATGAACTTCAAAACAAATCCGATAGTCAAAATGATGGTACATTTTTTCATGAAAATTTTAGAGATTTCAGATTTTCATTTCAGTTTTTCGCATAACAGCAAGCTATGGGAACAACAATAATCGCAAAGAGGCACTAGAATGAAACCTTTGACAAAGAGGAACCATAGGTATTGGCCAAAAATAGGAAAAGTATAATCTTACTAATACTGCAAATTATGAAACACAGATTATAAAATGGGCCAATAGAAAAGAACTATATTCTTTCCTGGGCAATATATTACGAATAATATTTTCGGGATATTGCTGATAAAACTAACCTTTATGCGACTCAACAGCAATTTTGTTGGTTGCCCCCACCGACTCTATAGAGATACAGACATTTTTGGCATTCATGGCAATTTGAATTTTCTAAGAATCAAAATCTATTAAAATGGTTCTATTGGCATTTCGATTATAGATATATTTAAAAAAAGAATATTATCAAAATTGCGCCAATGTATTTGGTAGACCACAAGGGAATTCAGATCAGGTCTGGAAGGTCAGATTATATTATGATGCAATTAGAAACAGGTGCCTATGATGCAATTAGAAACAGGTGCCTGGAACTTCCCTGAGGAACAAATTACGTGTAGATGAGCAGATAGTGCCTTTCAAAGGACAATTAAAAACATAAAACAATTTATAAAAAATAAGCCAAAAAAATGGGGCATGAAAATGTTCATTGTTCATATTAGCCGTACAAAGCGATTTGGCTTACGATTTCATAATATATCAAGGTTCCACGACAGAAATTCAATCAGATCTGATGACGCTAGGCTCAAGTGCCTACAAGTGCTAAGGGTATTTTATGCATATGGAATGGAATACAATGCCTTGCTTCTCATAATCTCCAAAATCATAGAAGCAGTCAATTAGCAACTACTCAAGTACCTCGAGAATGACCTGCTAACCGAAACGAATAATACCGTCTACAGTTTTGCAGATGACAATACCCTTGCCTCCGAATTTAGATCAGGAAAACCTTTACCAGTGACTGAGACTTATCACCGCAGACGGGAGCAGGCTACAGCAATTAATCAAGACCTGAAGAAAGATCAAACTTGTGGGGACAGAAATTTGGTCAAGTTCGGCAAATACTCAAGCAGCCACGTTTACCAAGGGGGCCAATACTCCTGCCTCTCCGGCTGGCCCTGACATCATTATGGCAGGATCGACCATTCCTTCATCCTCGTCAATCGTACTACTGGGTGTCTCGGTTAACAGCAATATGTCCTGGCATGACCACGTTGCTAACATCGCAAAATCAGCCTCCCAGATGCTTGGTGCGCTATATCGAAAGAAAAAACTGTATACACCGCAGCAGTTGCTCTTGCTCTACAAAGCGCAAAAAAGACGGTGCTTAGAATATTGCTCAAACATCTGAGGTGCCGCACCAAAGCACACCCTGAAGCTGCTGGATTCCATTAAGAAGAGAGCTGTGCGTCTCATCGGTGACCCGGAGTTGACCCGGAATCTGGATAGTCTGGCACACCGCAGACATGTGGCCGAGATGTCCCTGTTTTACAGATACATTCACTGCAGATGTTCCCAGGATTTGGTCCGCATCATCCCGCCCCTGGCAACGCCTGTCAGACAGTCAAGACAGACGGCAAGAGCGCACCAGTTCGTCGTACAACTGGAAATACCTAGAACATCGCTTTACAAGAACAACTCTTTTGTCTGGCGCAATGCACCACTGTTTACAACCTACCACTATTCAAGAACCGTGCCAATAAACATCTTTGCACACACACCGCTCGTCGAGCGCCATAGGATCTCCCTTTAGTGTATGTCCCACTGCCATAAAAATTAAAACAAAATTGATACTGTGAGAACAAACAGGTTTTCTGATCAACCACATGATTTTACAATGAAAAAGATAAGGCGAGGTTCATATAACAGGGTTGTCGGCTCAAATGGAATTGTAGTTAGCAAATAGTACTACAACACAGTGATTGATGCAAAGCATTTTATTGGAAAAGGAATATATACGATGACAAGTAGTGTCGCCATTGGGACAAATCAGAAAAAAGTACATTGAGTTAGATCGTCCAGAATGTATAAAAAATGTAAGAAACAACATGGTTGGAATCGATAAACAAAACTGAATTTGATGGCAAAAAGAAAGAAACAGAGCGATACAAATTAGGAAGCTGTAGGAGAAAAATCTACCCTATACTTTTTGCATCAAATGTAATAAACATTAATGTCTAGTGACAGATAGAAAGTGTTTCTTAAAATTCCATAATAATTTTTTTCCATAGCTCAGAAGGACTTGGCTCCAAAGGGGGTTAAAACTTCATCTTATTTCAGATTAATGTAACTCAATATCAAGACATTATTAATAAATACCATGTCGTTGCCTGTGGCGACAATTAAACATAGCAACTTAATTTCATACAAAATGATGACATCAAAGTGCACATCCGCCTATGACCGTCTTTTCGAAACCGCAATTGTAAGCGTGCACAAAAGCTCTGCCCACAAAAGTTCTCACTTCCGGAAATTGTAACTTTGTCGGTTGAAACGGACCCAATTCTAACCAGTAATAATGTATCGATATTACGTTACAAGTTAACAAAACGAGGACAAAACCATTCAAGAAACTTTTTGTCAAGTTCCTATTACCAATTGCGACAAAAATGATAAAGATATTTTAGGCAAGTTGCCGACAGGAAGCAACTATAGATTTTAATGATTATTGATGTTCCTTGAATTTAGAAAGAAATCCCTTGACAAGATTTCGCACAGTGCTGGAGAATATAAAAATGCTATATGTATCTTTCAGTTGGTATTTTAGTAGACAAAAACAATTGTAATATATGTGATACAAACGGCTAAATTCTTTTAAAGGCTAATAAATTAAAGTTTCAAATATTGTTCTTTTTTAACATTATTATTATTTCACGCATAGATTAACTCATCGAATAATTTTCTCCTCATTGTTTAGGAACAATCTAGAATCATATTTGAAAGATGCATAAAATCTATTTTATCCGATCGTTCGAAACACTCATCATACGTGTATAGAGATATGTATTTAATCTTACGAACAAATTGATAGAATTTGTGCTATTAGTCTATTTATTATTATTATTATTATTATTATTATTATTATTATTATTATTATTATTATTATTATTTTTTTTTGTTTTTGTTTAGTCTCACATTTACATAATATGTGGTAAATGGTAGTGAGGGCTTTCGCAAAACTCACACCTTGTTGACTTATTTTAGGATTTTCCTGACTATCCGACATGTTTCTAGGATCACTGATTTTTGCATGTCTGTTATTAGTTCATGTGGAAGATTATGTTTCGTGAATTATTATTATTATTATTATTATTATTATTATTATTATTATTATTAT
>MU185407.1:137030-156627 GCA_016904865.1 Pissodes strobi | reverse complement strand
ATCGTTTGCTTATATTGTGTTCTTATGGCAGTATTCGATTGTTGAAAGTGTTTGTACAAATTTTGGTGTGAGTTATTAATTCTATTGGAACTATAATTATTATTTAAAAGCCCGTTTTCACCCGTGGTTTAGCTGTGAAGTATGTATACCAATCGCGTATTGATGTATTTGGTTCAGAGATACAGAATCAGTCATAAGTACAAGTATTGGTCATATAAATGCCCATAAATATTTGTATTGCGCATGCATCATAATCAGTGATTATCGCACGCTGCAGCGTGCTTAAAAGGTTGCTATAGAAACATTTGATCATGTCAAATGTGACAGATTAATATATTCGTCAATATATCCTTTAAGTTCAATATTTAAAACGTTTTTGAAATTATGATGCCTTCGTAATAAAAAATAGCGTATGATATACGTGTATAAGAGGCCTTTAAAGCCGTTGCGACTTACAAAACATTCCGCTGCGCGTCGTGTTTTGAAATATGTCGCGCGTGCTTTAAAGGCCCTCTTATACACTTATATCATAATATACTATTTTATTACGCACGCTGCAGCGTGCTTAAACTAATGTTTATGATGCGCCTACTTTTTTAAAGGTTGCTATAGAAACATTTGATCATGTCAAATGTGACAGATTAATATATTCGTCAATATATCCCTTAAGTTTAATATTTAAAACATTTTTGAGATTATGATGCATTCGTAATAAAAAATAGCGTATAATATTCGTGTATAAGAGGCCTTTAAAGCCCTTGCGACTTACAATAATATCTATGTCGCGCGTGCTTTAAAGGCCCTCTTATACACTTATATCAAAATATACTATTACTCATAAATGTCTGTCCGCGACTCATAAATCCCGTTTGACGGATCATTTGACACGCCAATTAAAATAACATAACCTAAAACTATGTTGTGGACTTGTAGAGTTTTGTTAGCTTTCTTGTCATTATTTTGCACGAAAATACCTACATGTGTACAATAGTCAAAAATGTTTTTTTAGTTATTTTGTTTGTGATTGTAACCGATCATACTATGGTATTTGTTGGTTCATTATTATGATGTGGGTAACATTGAAGCTTCTCTGATAAGGGTATATTTCAAATTATTTAGAGTAGGTATGTAGAAACTCAAACACTACCAATATTTATGTATAGGTATGTTGTTTATTACAAAAATACTAATTTTTTTACAAAAATCTCAATTAGAAAATCCAAAAAATAAACGTAAGGTAATACTGTATTAAAATGTAGCACAAACTTTCATATCCCAGAGACTAATGTTTTTTTATTATTCCATCCGATTACCTACTTGCTAGCTTTCTTTCTGCTTTTGTTGACTTTGACAAACGTTTCCGTAAGTCAGAGCATATTTTCTGCAATAATATATAATATACATTATTGTAGTATTTAATTGTTCAGTGCAGTATTTATAACATTTAAAGCCGAAATACTAGAACTTGCCTTTATTTTTATCAGATGATACAGCCATAATCAGCAACAGGACGTGATTCAGGTTTTAACGTTTTTAAATAAAATCAGAACACTTTTTCCAACAAAATTTAGTTATACACTTTATAAAAGAGCCCTACTTCAAAATTACTCACTTAAAAGTATGTTAAAAGTGGTAAAATCCTTTAAAATAAGGAAATCCAGTTACATTCAATCAAATGTAAACAAACCAAAATTAGCCTGTTAATGGCGGGTGGGCGGAGCTAATGCGCAATTGTCGTAACTGTGTTGTATAGACCCACTGTACAGGGTGGAGCATTTTGGATGCATTTACGGGGTTTCTCGGTAATTAGTAAAGATAGAAAGATGCGGTTTTCGCGACACCGTGCTATTTTTTTGTTAAACAAAAGATACCGTAAACACAAATTTCCTAGGCCTCTTCGTTTTTGAGCTACAGGGCGATTTTTAAAATGTTGTATTTTCGGGCACCCCTCGTATCTCAGCTACCTGATAACTTACAGAAAAGATAAAAACGGATACTTATAGTACTTTTTACGTAGAATTCAGTGGCCTGCCCGAAATTTTTGCCAGAGATACTGGACCTTTTTAATGTATCGGTATGACTTTTGCGACTTTGAGGCAATGAGGAAATAGGCCCCTTGTGATAACCATGTTAATCAATCTCGTCAAGGGAACAATAATCAATTTTTTATAGTTTTAATGAGCCGCATATTAAAGTCAAATAGGTGTCTGCTTGGACTATTGTTCATGGAATCAATCAGTTGGCAAACCACTTCACAAACAGCAAATCCAGGACCACAATTACCAGTCAAATAGGTCAAAGGGTTTCTAGAACGCGGAGGCAGCGATTGTTTTAAGGTGGTTGGAGCATTAACAAATGACTCATTAAAATGACAAGCTTTTATTTGGCTTGGTATCATCTCTTTAACGTTATTGTTGAAAGCTTTTATGACTTTCCACATAGCTTGAAACGGATTACTAGCTTGATTTATAAATTTATCATTTGCCTCCACTTTATTCACTTGAATCTTCCTGCGATAATCAGCGCGGTAGTTCCGCACAGTTTCAGCAGACACCAAGCCGGGATACTTCTGGTTAACCTGCCTAAAAAGGCAAAATCTATCCCTCATTTCTCTCAGAGAATTGTCAAACCACTTGAGCTCCTGGCTGTGTTAACTGATTTGAATTTAATCTCAAAAGAACTAAGGTAGGCATCAATAACGGTATCCACAAAACATGTGAAGGAGGCATTAACATCATCAGAACTAAGCATATGATCCCAACTTATTGTCTCCACTGAGTTGTAGCAATCCAGTAAACCCAAGTCTGTTATAGGACGATAGCTGACACGTGCAGCCTCACCCATTTTGAATGAACCCTGTTTGAATTGAAAAAAAATACCCAGATGGTCTGACAGAGAGATATCACTAACAGTAGTCATAATATGAGGATCCAGGAATACTTGTAAAAACATTTTCCAGAAAATTTTTACCCCTGGTGGGCTCATTTATTGATGGATTAAATCCAAAACTGGAGAAGAGGTCAACAACTCTACGAGACTGACTCTGGCTAGAGTTAAACCTTACATTAAAGCCACCAGTGATAATACATTTATCAGTAATAGTTAGTCCAGTCAGAAGATCTTCCAACCCATCAAGGAAATTGTCAAAGTTACCTGATGGAGACCGATATATAGAATAAATCACATCATACCTAATCCCAGCAGCCTCGAAATCCAACTCACACAAACTCCCGGGGGCGCAACACCAATAGGCTCACACTTTACTGATTCATGAGCAAATATACACACCCCTCCATGCGACCTGTCTGCCCTACAAAATCAGAGAGGGAGATTAAAGCCTTGTATATGTGTCACACCTATCTTCGTTTCGGACAGCCAGTGTTCATTAAGACAGAGGATTCTAATCCTAGGATACCTCCAATTCGTGTACCTTTGAACGTAGTGACTGAATATTAATGTGTAATATAACATTATTAAACTTATTGGTGGCTGTTACTTCTAGTTGAAATATCGGCGCCGTTGGTTTAAACATTTTCTTGCAACCACACCCTTGGGTCAAATCCCTGGGGCATAATGCTAGGGTTTACTCCAATTTTAAAAGACTTGAGGTCATTTGATGTAGTTAGCTCCTCACACTCACAACTTGGAAAACCCCGAGAGCTAAGGTACGACAAGACATCCTTTACAGAATTGTCCTGGGCCAGTCCTGATAGAAAAATCCAGGAGCGATTGCGAGTTCCATGGTTGGCCATACTTGATTGCGAGTTCTTTAGCGAGGGCAGTTTGGGTGACGCTACCTTTAAGGATACGTGCTCTGTTGGAGACTCAGTAGCCGAGTTTCCACCAGTGCGAGCCTGAAGTCCGACCTTTGTACCTCTTCATTCCATATTAGGTTTGGGGGGCATCTTGGAGAGCATGTTAACCATTTCGACAGTTGTATCCTTTAGTATGTTGATACGCTGGTTAATTTCATTGATTTGTAGAGAAAGTTTAAGCTTAAAAAAAATCTTCAGTGATTGCGCCAGAATGTTCACATCTTTATTGCAAGTCACGTTATATGCGGCAGGAGAGCAGCAGGCATCAGCTTTCGAAGGAATAGAAATATCATTCCCATTATCTATGTTATTATGAAAACTGCCTGTGTTTGCAGTAAGATCAATCACATTAGTGATTGCTTCGGATACTGCAATAGTAGGTAACCTAGGTATGGGTTTTTCTACTACTGTGACTGCATCACTGCTCGCTGAGCCATCGGAAACTTCCTGAGGCAATCGTACAGATGGATTTATCCAATTTTCAAAAGATCCAATTTGTGATCTGATAGCTTTAAGCTCAGTGTCAAAACCAGTATTAAAGAAGGTGTTTTTGGTCACATCTTTTTTAATTGACTCAACCAAACTTCTAAGATCCTCCAGCTCTACTTTCAGGTTCGGTAGCTCCTTGATAGCTGACGCAGAGTCGGGACAGAAGAAAACATTCCTCTCGATCGGCTGGGAGCACAACGTGCTTCCTGTGCCAATAAACCAGTACACTCCCTACAGACCACTCTTTTGCAGGTATCACAGGGTCAGCCAAATAAATCAGTTTTCTCATCTTTTGGTTTTAATTCACATGGTTGATGGCATTTGTAGCAATTGAAAGCATTGTAACTTATATTTACGAAATCTTCGTTAGGAATATCGATATCCACACCCAGCTCTATAACGCGCCAAAATGAAAAATATCGATCTCAACGCCCAGCTCTACTAAACACCAAAATGAGCTGGCAACGTCGGTTTTGCGTAGACCTGTCAACACTGTCAACATCAGCTGATGAAAACAATGGCAGAATGTGTTTTTGAGTCCAGAAAAGTTCTTACTGAAAAAGACTGAATCCAGTGTTCTTCAGTTGACCATGCAGGGGAGCTACGGAGCACCGAAAGTCGGAAAGTCTTATCACAAAAAACAATTCACAAACTACTAATAGGTTGAAACTTAATGGAGCAACAAATAAACAACCATCAGTTTTGAGAGCATACAGACTATGCAATAAATGCAGACATTTATCTATTCATAAAATTAATATGTTATAGTAAAATAGCGTACCGGCTCAGCTTCATTTATAAATCTAGGTGTGCGTTTCTAACAACTAGCAAAAAAACTACGCTAATAATTATAGTTTAGGTCCAAATCGGAAATTGCCAACGTATTTACATTTACAATTATGACACGGAATCCTCAGTGCAAACTTCTCTATAACTACAAAGTTTGTAATTTTCTTTTTTTTATGTCTAAATATATAAATCTGATGTTCACCAAGGATATAGCTCTACCAAAGAGAGACAAATGCCAGGCCCTATAGATAAAGTGAGAACTCTTACCGCTCATATTTGCCCCGGCCATGATTCCAGTGACTCCTGAAAACAATACTCCAAAAACAGTAGCGAAAGAGACCATTTCTCCTTTTGCAGTGTAATCCCTTCCATAATGTTCAAAAACGTTGCTTTTTAGTGTGGTATAATTCAAACCTGTATATGTCAAATTTGTTATATTGTGAATGGTATTTGAAGCTGGCATGGCAACCTGCAAAAATATAATCCCAAGTTTCCGATATTTATGATTAGACCTTATTACACCTTGCAGAATACGAAAGAACAATCTCTGAGATTCGCTGCTGAAATAAAGTGAACTATTTGTGGTTGTCTTTACCATTCAATAATATAACTATACTAGACAAGACGCGTTTAATTGTTTGACAAGCGTTATTTTTAGTATATGAAGGAGAGCCAAAAAAGTTAGATATGAAATATATATGTTACAAATTTTAGAAACAAGTCATTCAATTATTTCTAGCTGGATATATTAAAGCTTGAAAAATAGATAATTAAAACTAACAGAGTCAAAAGTGATATTTGACTTAAATGGCAGGTAATTGACAAACAATGAATTTCAATTAGACAATAATTACAAAGCGCAACTGGGAACAAATACTTATGTACCGTTCGTTCAATTTATCTTGATAACATTTTGATTCGCTGTAACTTTTTTGTTTTTAAAGATATCAAGGTAAACAAAAAAGCAAAATGTAGGGTTGGTGGCCAAGTTTTTTCCTAAGTTACAGATAAAACAAAACACTAACAATTTTCTGACATATAAGCCTATTTTATATTTTTTTAAATGGAACAATCTGTATATTATCACATTTTTTGGACTTTCTAGAGAAATCTTTTTTTTATGGCAGTGGCACACACACTAAAGGGAGATCCTATGGCGCTCGACGAGCGGTGTGTGTGCGAAGATGTTGATTGACACGGTTCTTGAATATTTGTAAGCTGTAATTAGTGGGAAACGGATGTCCTGGAAGTGAGTTCCACAGTGATGCAGGGCGCCAGACAAAGGAGTTCTGGTAAAGCGATTGTTCTAGGTGTTTCTAGTTGTACGACGAACTGGTGCGCTCCTGCCGTCTGTCGGGACTGTCTGACAGGAGTTGCCAGGGACGGGATGATGCGGGCCAAATCCTGGGTACATCTGCCGTGAAAGTATCTGTAAGACAGAGACATATCGGCCACATGTCTGCGATGTTCCAGACTATCCAGATTCCGGGTCAACTCCGAATCCCCCACGAGACGCACAGCCCTCTTTAGGGTATGCTTTGGTGCGACACCCCAGATATGTGAGCGCAATATTCTAAGTACGGTCTTATTTGCGCTTTGTACAGCAAGAGCAACTGCTGCGGTGTATAGAGTTTTTTGTTGCGAAATAGCGCACCAAGCTTCTGGGAGGCTGATTTTGCGATGTTAGCAACATGGTCATGCCATGACATATTGCTGTTGACCGAGACACCCAGCAGCCCGATTGACGAGGATGAAGGAATGGCCGATCCTGCCATAATGATGTCAGGGCCCGCTATATTGACCCTCTTAGTAAACGTTGCTGCTTGGGTCATTGCTGCATTGAACTGGACCAAATTTCGGTCGCCCCAAGATCCAGGAGGGCGGCGAATTCGCCCCTCTCTGAGATTCGAGTTGGTTCGTCTACAAGTTGAGTAAGCCCGCAGCTGATGGCAAATGCTTCAGCTTCTCTACCTTCGTTGTCGGTCTTGTTGTGATGTTTGAGCCAGTTGGTGTTGTGGGCATTGAAGTCTCCCAGAACGATTATTTCTGAACTGGGGTGATCGACCTGAATTGAGTCAAAAGTGGTAGCTAGTGTTGTGAAAAAGCCTTGATAGGCCCTATCGCTCGGAGGGCGATAGAGACAACATATAAACTTGGTTAATCCCTTGGCGGTGAACTTGAGCCACATGACGTCAAGGTTGTTCGGTTCGAGTGTTTCCTCGCGGTGACATGAAAGGTCGCTTCGGACAAAAAGGCATATTCCGAACTTATATCTAAATCGGGTATGTAAGTCGTAACCAGGATAGAGGTAGTTCACTGTTGTTGTTGTAGAACATACTTGTGTTTCTGTAAGGGCTTATATGTGTGGTCTATTTGCTTGTAGATTTTGGTGTACCGAATTTATGTTTGTATTTAGGCGACCTCTTATGTTGCAGAAATCTATTCTAAATTGGTTCGGTATCTTTGCTGTCTGTGAAATGCGGAATGAAGGGCTCCCAGGGCCACTCAGCGCCCCAAGATCCGAATGGCCGGGGAGTTTACTTCCGGAATATTTTGATCCTGGAAGCACCATCATGTCCATATATTCCTACTGTGGAACCCGGGACCACCAGCGCGGAAGCGGAACGTGATTTGGGAAAACCACTTAGCGCTTCCCAATTCTGGTGGGGTGGTCTTTCACCGGACGATGCGAGTAGGCTTAGGCATCTACCACCTAGGGCTCAGACTCATTCCTTTGGCGGTCCCTAGTCTGACAGGGGTAAAAATGGGGTTTGTTGGGTCACTCCCTAGTGATCAGCTCAGCTCCAGACAGCCTGGAGGAGGACGATGGGATTTGATGGGCCACATCCCGTGGCAACTCGGAATGGTAAGGGCGTCACTCCCCGTAATCAAACTGCTCTCTCCAGTTTGACGTTCCTGCCAGCCAATACAATGCAGCCCCCCTTGTCACAAACTGTCATTGATCGGCCCCATACTTTGTACTTTGGTGTTCTCCAGCCTGGGGGAGGACGATGGGATTTGATGCGCCATATCCCGTGGCAACTCGGAATGGTGGGGGCGTCACTCCCCGTAATCAAACTGCTCTCACCAGTTTAACGTTCCTGCCAGCCAATACAATGCAGCCCCTCTTGTCACAAACTGTCATTGATCAGCTCCAGACTTTGTACTTTGGTGTTCTCCAGCCTGGCAGAGGGCGACGGGATTTGATGTGCCATATCCCATGGCAACTCGGAATGGCGGGGGCGTCACTCCCCGTAAACACATTTCGTGTATAATATCCTATACATATCTTAAGCTGTTTACAAAATATTGACAGTTGAAAGTCGGACATCTTGACAGTTTGACAAGCTCTAAAAGCCTGTCAACTCTAAAACCTAAACCGCACGATATCAAAGAAAACGATTTGCACATTCTTATCTTGGGTTTTCATAAGCTATCGAATGATAGTAACTTTGAATTTAAACAGAAGTTTAAAAGTTCCGGTTAATTTTATCAGCGGGTTAAATTCGAAGATACTGTCATTCGATAGTTTATGAAAACTTAAGATAGGAATGTGCAAACCGTTTTTTTGATCTTATGCGGTTTAGATTTTAGAGCCTGTCAAAGTGTCAAAATACACAACTTTAAATATTTGGTAAACAGCTAAAGGTAGGTATAGGATATTGTCTTGAGGGTCCAAAAATGTAGTAATATACAGGGTGTTCCATTTAAAAAAACATAAAGTAGGCTTATAGATCAGAAAATTGCTAGTGTTTTGTTTTATATGTGACTTAGAAAAAAACTTGGCCACCAACCCTACATTTGATACCTTGATATCTTTAAAAACAAAAAGAGATACAGCGGATCAAAATGTTATCAAGATAAATTGAACGCACGGTATGTGTAGTCTACTTAAGAGAGAAGAGAAATCAATTTGGCAGTGCCGGAGAGATGTGATTGTGCCTTTTTTAATATTATAGCCAGGCATATTGCTTTATCCTTACCTGAATTTCTCCTTGGTAGAAGAAGCTAAAAAACGTAATTGACAAACAAACACATACAATGGCTAGTACAAAGACTGTAGTTTTGGCGAACATGGCGGCCCCAATCAAACATATCATCAGGTTTGCAATGTTTAAAACTGTACAGTATAAAAACTGCCACCATCGTCCATCTTCCACAATATTTTTGATAAAATATCCTAAAAAATAGGTATTGTTTAAATTAAAAGAAATCGCTACATTTTAAATGGGAACAATTCAAAACAAAATGTTTAATCTTCACGTCATATTTGGTTGGTATGTTAACCAGTTCGTTATGTTAAATAGAGTACTTAAGATTTGAGTAAATAATTTAATTCTATACCCACTGATCTTTTGAGTGTTTCAATTCATCTCAGTCCGTCATAATTCTACTGGATGAATATATCTTATTTTTTGCATGTGTCACGCTAAGCGTCTAAATTTGCTTTATTAAATCTTAAAGCTGGTTGGTTTCGACAATAACAGAAACAGTACCTAGCGGTCCCAAAACAGGGCCTGTGTCCATAGGCTTTTTAAGTAATTTTGAATCCCTTTACATCTAACAAGATGATGCTTTTCAGAATCTTAATATAGGCCGAGAAATTTAACGATATATCTACATTTGTAAAGCTATGCATAGCGGTGGATTCTACGATAAAATGTATATCTAAGATAAGAGTTGAAGATTCGATTCACACTGAATACATTCAGCCGGCGCATGAAGAGGGGTAATATAACATCGATTCTAGTCAAGCAAAAGAAAAAGAGCCCAATAGTAGCATCGGATTATCTTTAATTATTGTATTATACTGTTAACATTGCATCCCTTGTCATATCTGAACTTTTTAATTTAAATTGGCATTTCGATAGATCATCACAAAATGGGGTAAAATTAAAGTAGGACATTATATAATAGGTATATTTAAGGTAACGATTATCGAATATCGTATTGGGTACCACAGCAGCCAAATGTAACAAGCACACAAGGTGATTTTAGTTAAGATCACTGAAATATCGCTTGATTCATGTTGTTATCGATATTTGTTATTTAACGAGTACATATTGATCGATCGGATTTTAAAGACGTTAAAAAGTATTTAGGTCTATAGGCGTAGGAGGAGCTTAACTCCCTGAACCAAAAATTAATTTAACAATCTCATTAATCTAGTTTATTTAATGTCCAGTGAGATGAACAGAGGTCTTCCAAACTACTTTAGCATAGACCTACACATGTATAGGTCCTCGAGAGCCGCGCGCCGGGCCAAAAGATTTTTTACTACTAAGACTAATATGACCAACTAAAATTAAAACTACAACATTTTAATATTTGCGCCATAGTTAATGTTGAGGCCAGATAAATAATAACATTTTAAATCATTAAAGTGGAGTAAAAAGTTTGATGGATATTTACAGCATTTCATTGAATGTGGAGAAGACGTGTATTAAGTCTTTTAGGTGTGCTATGAGTGGTGTGTTGCTTGAAAACTCATTACTAAATAATTTAAATGAAAATAAATTTTTGGGTATCCTCATTGATAATAAATTAAAATTTGAAAGTCATATAAAGAATCTCAGTCGAAGGCTGTCTTCAAACTGCTATGATATGAGAGTTATTAGTAAAGAGCTGGACGGTTCCATAGCAAGGAATGCTTATTTTGCATTGATTGGGTCTTATTTGAGGTACGGTATATGCTTCTGGGGAGCTTGCTCTAAACAGCTCTTTAACTTCATATTCGTTTTACAGAAAAGAGCCGTAAAATATATGTGTAAGGCAAATGTCAGGGAATCCTGCAGGCCGCTATTTTTAAGGCATCGAATTTTAACTTTGACTTGTATTTTCATTTTGGAGTCGGCTTGTTTGATGCACAAGAAGACAATATACACACCAATTCCAACTCTATTTATAATATTCAATTCAATTTTTTTTTCAATTCAATTATGCTTTATTGTTAGTAAGATAAATCTTGTTAACAAAGCTCTTCAATTGTATGCAAGTATACAAAAAAAAAGTCTTTATAAAGCAGAGTCAATGTCTAAAACCACAATAAACATTATTTTCCAAACAAAAATAAAATACAATAGAACACAATACAATAGAATACAATAAAATAAGATAAGTTAAGAGCAGCCTAAAACACAGTAAGCAATCAAAATCAAAATATCTAGACAAAATAATACAAATACAGAGCAAGGTCCCTCAAAAATACACATAGATTAAAAGCGGTCATTAAAGTATTCACCCAAATCGTAATAAGCTCTCTCCACCAATAACTTGTTTACAGACCGCCTGAATAAGGAAAGCGCAGGGCAAACCTTTAAGGTTCAGGAAGGTGATTATATATTTTACGGCTTTCATATACAATTGAATTTTTCACCAGGGCCGAAGTAGGTATAGGCAAGTGAAGGTCTTGTGTTTGCCTAGTAGCATAAGAGTGACTAGGCCCGGGCAGGTTATCCCTACGCTTATACATCATACAAGCCGTCTCCAGAACAAACAATGATGACAACGTTAAAATTTTTTGATTTGAATTTGAATTTGAATAAGGGCCTACATGATTCCCTACCGTTTACTTGATAGATGTATCGCACTGCCCTTTTCTGTAAAACAAACAATGAGTGCAGCAAACGATTGTATGTATTCCCCCAAAACACAATTCCATACCTTAAATGTGACTCCACTAGAGAATGGTACACCTTCCTAGCCAGAGAAACACCAATCTCTCTCGATACCACACGCATAGCATAGCATCCAGAAGCCACCCTCTTTGTCACCCCACAATATGCGAATCAAATCTTAAATGGTTATCGAGAAGAATGCCTAAGAATTTAGTATTTGTTTTCAAAACAAGTGGATATGCGTCTTACCCATAGTATTTCCCGGCTTATTCCAAATTCCACTCAAATGAAGAATTCTAACATTTATAACAGCAAAAAAATGTTTAATCATTTGCCACTTGATCTCAGACAAATTCGGAATAAAACCGTGTTTAGAAGGAGGTTGAAGTCACTGTTGATTGTGCGACCCTTTTATGACGTGAGCGAATTCTTTCACGATAACTTTGTCTAGAAATGATTATTTTAGTTGTAACATTTTAATTTTGGATTTATGTATTTTACTCTGATTTATATATTTTACTCTGATATTTCATACTTTTATATTATTGACTCATCTGACATTTTGGGGACATATTTGTGAGCGTTTTATCGGCTGTTTCTTGTTTATATACATTTGCTTGTTTTTTATCATTTTTATTATCTGTTTAACGATTTATTTGCACTGTTCAAAAACTTTTTCATGAATTTTTTTTTTTGGTATTTGTATCCTTAAGAATAGTACCTAATAATTCAACTTAGCAGTAATTTAAGTAAGGCAGTTAGACATAAGTAAGCTTTGTTAACAAATACTATGTATTTTAAACAATAAAGCATGATTTGAATTTGAATATGTATAAACATTCAGTTGCTCTAATGGAAGCACACAATATTATACTCATTTCAGTTCTATGGGGAGATGTTTCTTCTTTCCTTGATAAGAAAAACAGACTATTTCGAATATCCCTACATTTTCCCCATGAACGTGGATTTTTGGCACGATTCCCATAATTTACTACATAAAATATATTTTATGTCAAAGATAACTTGTGAAAACTAATCCAAGAATTATATGTAACAAATAAATAAAAACCAAATTAAATTTATGTATAAACTATATCATTGTTTTATAGTGCAATAAGAGAATTAATTATTTCCCACCATATCAGTAAAAGAAAAATAGTGTTCTTCTAGCATCATTAAGGTACATCCTATCTCATTTAGAGAATTAAAAAGCTGACGTAATGGGTGAAAATCTTGGATTAAGCTCAGGGCAAAATTTGGCATTTACAATAGGATTACAATTTTGAAAGGTTGATGAAATATTCTTACCTGATGGCCCAAAGTTTTCAACTAATCCTTCAACGCAACCAGAAATGCAAAGGGCACTACTAACTACATTAGCTAAAAAAAATAAAGTTCCTATGGAGCCCCCAAACTCTGGACCCAAAGTTCTGCTAATCATAACTGAAACAATCTGTCAAGAACAATATACCTAAGATGTAGTTTCTTGCTATTTTGATGGACACATAGTGAGGTCCAATAGGGATGAAGGTACATTGTTATTTATTAAAAAATGTGTTTAAAATATTTTAACTGGATATGATTATGGGTTAAATACGTATTTTAAATTTTCATATGAATCAGTTGCCTCAAAAACATAAGTTTTTTTAAATGGAACACAAACTTATTTTCTACTTTTTTAATTCCACTCAAAATTCCAGAAATATTTCATAGTAACACTTATTTGAATTCAAATTTGTATTGAAACTATTATTATCTATTTACTTTCTGATTAATTCAAAACCATTGTTTACTATAGCTAATTAGCTTCTTTCCACAAACTAAATGAAACATCTCAGAATTTTAACCTTTTAAAATGTTTGGGTTAGCATTGAATATGATAAATATTATTAATAACCGGAGGTCTATGTGACCTGCCAATCTAGAAAACTTTCATTGCCTATTCTCAAATTCAGTTTGCTCTCTCTGATTGCTCTGTGATTGAGGATGTCAAGATGTACAACCACTTGCCTTTGAATTAGAGAAGTATTAGTGATCTAAGGATATTTAGAGGAACAGTAACTGTGGCTTTACTAAATAAGGCTTACTATAGCCTGCAAAATTTCTATGATGATGTTTAACCAACCTAAAAAAGCCAAGACCACCCTGGTTGACATACAATCTTAAAAAGATGATCGAGTTAAAGAGGAAGGCTTTTGGCAAGTTTAAGTGTTCAGGAACTGTGGGATCTAAAAACTATTACTTACAGCTAAAGCAATATGTGAATTTTGCAGTACACATGGAAAAAAAGTCCTACTTTTCTACAGAGATTGGAAAGTGTAGGGGTGCAAACAAAAGTAAGCAGTTGTGGGGCAAAATCACTAACTGGAATATTGTTAATAAAAGCCTAAAATCCATTCCTGAACACTTGGATGATCCGAATTTAATAAATGACAGTTTTCTTAATAATATTCCTCACGTTGATGTAGATCAGGGTATGATTGATGATCTTGTGAACAGCAATAGAGATCGCTTGCATTTTCGGTTCGCACTTGTAACTGAGGAAGACATATTGGCCTCGTTAAATAGTATCCGAAGCGGTGCCATTGGGATTGATGGAATCTCAATCAGTATGCTGAAATCCTGTTTGCCATTTTGTCTCGGGCCAATAACGCATATTGTAAATTTCTCATTAGAAAATGGTACTGTTCCTGACCTCTGGAAGATGGCACTAGTCACCCCCATACCTAAAGTTAATAACCCTACAGGTGTTGATGAATTAAGACCTATTAGTATACTTCCAACTATGTCTAAAGTTCTAGAGAAAATTGTTAAATCACAAATTTCGGAGTTTTTAGAGCAAGAGAACGTTCTGCCAGATTTGCAACCGGGGTTTGTATCAAATCGCAGCTGTAATACTGCACTTCTAAAGGTGACTAGTGACATTACCCAGGCATTTGATGAGTGTCGGGTGTGTCCAGCGGTTATGATCGACCCGACTAAGGCCTTTGAGAGTTTAAATATAGATTTGTTGTTGGCAAAAATGGCTTTTTATGGGATGAACGCTAATGGTTGGTTCAATACCTATCTTCGAAACAGGCAACAGGCGGTGAGGTTGATGGAGGGTGGAGAAGTATCAAGGTCGGATTGGAGGGTTATGGAAAGGGGTGTTCCACAGGGATCGATCCTGGGACCTCTGCTATTTATCATATTCAGCTCTGATATCATCTATCATATAAAACACGCAAAATATCATATTTATGCAGATGATTTACAGATCTACCTTCCTTCAACTGTATCCTGTCTCCCTGGCACAGTTAAAATGCCACACCTTAGGGAGTTGTTTATAATAAATACCAAAGGTCTCATAATAGCTCCTATGATATACTTTAGTATTTGAAATCTCATCATGTCCACTACTATTTTTATTTTTAATATTTTTGACAAGATCAGATATTTCTTGGGCATTTACTAATTTAAGTGGCATGCTGTTAGGGCAATATGCGGTGTTTGTATCAAAGGGGATATCTTCTATATTTTTTTAATAAAGTAGGAGCAGCTGCAGATATATAATTGTTAAATCTATTTGCTATTTCTCCAAAGTCACCTTCTAACCCCATACTTTTGTTTATTTTATTCCCTGTGATTTCATTAACAATTGCCCATGTTGTTTTTGTTTTATTATCTAATTTTGCCATTTTGTTACAGTAATATCTATTAGTGCATTCCAACAATATTTTATCATACTATCTTTTTTTTTCAACATACAAGTTCTTATGTATATGTTTCTTTAAAAAAGCATATCTTTTCATCTGGATCTAGTGCTGAGTAAACTGCACCACTAAGTATATCATGTAAGTTTTTAAATTAAAAAAAAATAATTTATAAATTTTATCAAATAGATTTTTGATTTAAAGGATACAATATGCTCCCCCTCCTTCTACTGCACCATTTGTAGATATAGCGCAGACAGAGCTAACAGTAAAGATGAGTATTGTATATGCTATTGCAAATTGTGCTAGGGAGACCAACAATCCTGCATTTCCTACTATATAACCTGAAAAATAGTACCAAACTATTTTAGGTTCAATAAACAAATACAAATATATATATATATATCAAACAAATGACAAGATTATAAAGCTCTTAATAATATGAAAGCCATTGCTTGACTCATATTTCTTCAGTTAAAACTTAAGTATATTTAAATTACTAACTAATTATTAAGAACTTCTCCAAATTCAAAATTTTAATTTGGAAAATGATGTTATTTATTCTGACACATAAAATACAACTAAAAAAAAATTCAAGAGTTTACTGACTAGTTATAACTACAAAATAAACTTAGATATTTTGCTTTAAACTTATTCCAGGTTTTAATATAAGTAATTTAGTTATTCACAATTATATGTAAGTAGGAATAGGTGTATATGTATCCGATATTTCATATTTACGAAAACTACTAATCATGTTATTTAATTTTACACTTTTGTTCACATTTTTAACAATTGAAGCTGGATTTATAGATTGGCATAACATAAGCATAGCATAAGCATAAGAAGTTAAACATTCATATTTAAGTTAGGCAATTTATAGATCGACATAACATAAAACACAACATAAGCTTGACATAAGAAGTGGACCAATATTTAGCTTCTTATGCTATGTGCTTATGTTCGACCAATGAAAACACAGAATTTTAATAATATTTACCTTTTGAGAGAATGACATATGCAATGCTCAATAAAGTTTGGCGTTTTGGCTTTAAGAATGCTTGTTCTTTTTGAGAATGGTAAGGATTTATAAATTAATATACATAAAAGTCTATAATATACTTCTTTACAATATTTTAAGCAAAATTATGAAATTTGTAAGGTTAGTATTTTCGATTTACGGCTCAGGCGCAACATAACACAAGCCCATTTTATAAACCGACCATTTCTGGTAATGTGCTTATGATATGCTATGTCTATGCTATGCTTATGTTATGTTAATCTATTAATCCAGCTTTATCCATTTATTTTAATTTATCTGTCTGTAAGCAATACATTTTTATTTATTTATTTTTGATAGGTATTGACACACATATTTCAAATATTGACTCTCTAAATAAATATTTTATTTCACGTTATTAGTTCTAATTATATGTCAAATTAATAATTAATATTGCTGAAAGCAAAAGCTGATAGTTTTAAATTAAGTCTATTGTTTTGGCAAGATAGAAGTATTGTTTCCGGATCATAAAACCTTGTTTTCAGCTTGAGTATCCACTATCCACTTACCCATTCGCAAAAAAATCAGAGCTGAAAACATAGACAAACTGACTGGAGCAAAAACTCCTGCGAAAGATCCCAAAGTTCGGGTGCTTGACTCTTCAGAAAAAGTACCAAACTGCACATAACTTGAACCTGAGTTACTATTGGACGGTCCATAATGATCTTTATTAAATATTCCAGATATTTTCCTCATAACTGAAGAACTAGAACTTCCGACAAGGGGCGTATCCACGTTATTGGTGGAGCCTTCTGGAGAGGCCAACATTGTTTATTTATATTAAATTAAAACTATACTTCATAGAAATATTATAGAGGAAATGTATTTATTTATTTATTTGCACTTAACAGAGCCTTACAGAAATACCTCGACTATTAATTAAATTTATACATTGATTACGATTGCGTTTAATTATCGAATGATAAACAAAGGAATCAAATGATTCAAAAGATCACTGGCGACTCTAGCAAGTGGCGATTGTAGAGCGAACATAAACATAGAAAAAATACTTTAAAAAAAGTGACGACTGGCGGAAAATGTCAACATTGTCAACAATCAACAATTTTTTGGCTGTAACAAGAGTCCAGGCAAGGCCACTATAGGTGGCCTTGGTCCAGGGCTCCTATTAAATTTTCGTTGCGAACCTGTACATGCGCAATGGCCAAACAAGAATAATAGCATTTTATAATAAAATACTATAAAATGATAATAGGTATTATTATGGATTTGCCACAGCCGATTTCAATAGCCAAAACTAACCCAAGACAAACCCAAAATTAAGAAAAAAAAAAGTAAATTAATAAAAAACAAACATAAGTTTAAAAAAAGGTGAACAAAACGTCTGTCGCGACCGACGGGAATCGAACCCGCAGCGCAGGAATGACAACAGCTCTACCTAGTATACCACCGAGACGTTGAAAAAATTTTGCTAGAACCTAAAATCATGGATAATTTTGATACATTCGGCCATACTACGCATGCACGGTTTCGCATCATGATGTTAGTAGGAGCTCTAGACGCATGTTTATGCTTATACCACGGCATAATAAACAATCGGCAGGCTCACTCGTCGTTAATCGGCATTGCAATATTAGAGTACGAAAATTTGACCTTGGCGGCGCCATTCCGGCATATATTTATTAAATATATGCATTCGGGGGGTCTTAGTCAGGGCCGGATTAAGGCGTATATACATTTTCCGATAAAATAAACTATTGATAGACAGGGTCGTATTAAAACAAAAAAAGTGATAATTTACACCAAGTATATTGTGTAATTGGCCAATGAATTAACTTATAAGAACAGCATTAGAAAAATAAACTTTACTGATTTCGCCAAATAATTAGCTTATTTTTATTGATGGTCTTAAAATTTCTATTAATATTTTTCAATCTGTAGTATATACGTAGCCTCAACTATAACTTAATAACATCAAATGTTATATCGGAATGAATTAAATCTACAAAATGTTTGCAAATTCCGGATTTAGTGATAAATAATCAAAAATGTTTATGAAATATTATTTCAATTTGTATTACTAAATATACAAAACTGTTATTTGTCATTTTTAAATTGCCAAAAATATCTTCATTTGCGATTTTGTATGTCTTTCTGTTTTAATATTTTTAGTAATAAACTATCATAGTAATGATATCTAATGTCACATCACCTCGTTTGATCGTACAATAAAAATTATGTAACATAGGCATATTTTCCTTAAATGCTCAATTTAACTGCCTTTTTGTATAATGTTTTAAATAGAATAAGGCCTATTCTTTTATTCACCGGTGGATTCAATCATTGGTGAACCGATGTTTTTACGGTTGACATTTCTAGGGTTCTGTCGTCACCAACCGGTGGACACCGGTTCTGAGACAATAAGAACGCATTGATGGAAGCTTAACGTTTGACTTTGACGTTTAAATACTATATAAACAACAATAATTTGTAATTTTTGCAGGTTTTTGATAATATAAAATGATCTCTGTTGATAATATAAAATGATCTCGACTCCGATTCTGATGATGACGAAACCATTATATTAGTAACTCCGAGATCCAGATCCAACTGATTTACAATTTTCTTCAAGAATATGATATTATTTTTATAGAGCTTAAATTACTTTTCAGAAATTTCTTCAAGGAAAGAAGGATCTATAATAAATAAAGACATATCTCACATAAAGTCTCCTTTTAAGGCTTTATGTTTCAACTACCACACAACATTTAAGATTATTTTACACATATCATTTTAATAGGTTTAGTGGAAAATTTACTCACCCTTTGAAGGACGAGTCAAATCATATTCTGTTAAAAAAAACCTTAAAACTAATGCCCGGGTTGTGCGTTAACACAACTTCAACGGGACAGTCCATTATATCATTGTTTATATTTATATTTATCTAAACAATTTAACAATGATTCTATGTATCAAAATTTGAAATTCTAAATTAAAAAACAAACAAATGTTAAATGTATAGGTTAGGAAAGTTGCTCCCCACCACAATACACCGAAACAACCGACTTGGCGAGCCGGTGGAAGCTGATGCAACCATACGTTAATCCATCGTGAATAAAAGAACACGATTGAGACACAACCGATGGCCCATCGAACAATAAAAGAACGCCAAATGGC
>MU185407.1:101082-127763 GCA_016904865.1 Pissodes strobi | reverse complement strand
GGTTTATTATATTGTCGGTATCAGTAGGCTCTTTTTCTTCATTTTTGAAATAACTAAGCAGATTAAGAACTATTTCTTTCGCTTGAGGATGCAAGAAACCTGCCAATGGATTACGCTTTATTTTTTTATGTTCACTGACAGATTTGTCAAAAATGTTAACCTTTCTGGGAATTTAATAATTTCACTGCCATGAACGGTAAAAGAGATACACCGCTAGCATGGCTAGCAAGCTATCTTCAGGGTAGACTGCAGTATGTAAGTATTGATCACTTCAATAATAATTGTAAAAGTACATTTAATTCACCCACCATTGACGTACCCATGGGAGTGCCTCAGGATTCCGTCATTGGTCCTGTTTTGTTTGTTTTGTATGTTAATGACATAAATTTGGTGCTAAATGATTGCACGTTGTCTTTATATACAGATGATGCTTCAATATTAGTCATAAGGATGAAATATTGTTACAAGAGGCTTGCAATTTGAATTTAATGGATCTTGACAATTGGTTTTCGGCTAACTCACTTTACCTAAATACTCAAAAGTCGCATTTCATCAGATTTCACCCATATCAGAACAGAAATGAGCTTAATCTAGATATTTTGATACATGATAAACCATTACTACGAGTTAGTTCCGCAAAGTCCTTGGATCTTACTGTGGATGAACATATGAATTGGAAGCACTGTCAAAGTGTTATTAATGCCTTAAATAGGGTAAGATATATGTTGCGTAACTTAAGAACCGTGTTGACACAGAACCAATTGATTACTTTATATTATGCACAGGTGGAATCTAGAATTAGATACGGAGTGTGCTTTGGGGAGCTTCAGCGGCATCTGCTGATGTTCTTCTGTGTCAGAAAAAGATAATAAAAACAATCTTAAGAGTACCTTATACTGTGTCCTGTCGAGGCCTTCTTGTTAATTTAAAGATTTTAACAATCATAAATATTCTAATTTTGGAAATGACCTCATACATATTTATAAACAGAACACATTTTTTGTTGAATTCTGATTACCACAGTGTTAATACTCGAGGTAAAACAATTTCAGAGTTCCATTTAATAAGCTTAACATCTGTAAGAATATGCCAAGCGCCCTAGGTGTAAAATTATTCAATAAACTTCCAGAGGATTTTAAATCATCCCCAACTTTTAAAGCCTTTAAAAGAAAATTAAAATCTTTTCTAATTGAAAACCCCTTCTATACCCTTGATGAATATTTCTTGTATGACTTTGTTTGATTTAGCTCTGAGTTCCCAACTTTATTGATTTTGTGCTTTGTTCGTTAGTTTTTCTTCTTTTTTGTTTTGTAATATTTATATGTTTTTAATCTTTATACACTTGTAGTTCTATATATTTTAGGTTATAATATTTTATAGTTTTATAGTTTTTGAACATTATGACCTGTTCCATGCCATTTAATTATTGTCATTTTTGTGGAAATGAAAGTTTAAATAAATAATAAATAAATAAATAAATAAAAATGGGGTTAAATTAGTTGGTCGTAGATAATTTCATAATCCGCCTCGTTAAGTGGAAGGCGACTTAAGATTTTACGCCTTCGTGGTGGCGGTAGGTAAGGCGAGGAAGGATGGTAGGTAGGTTATGTGTGTAAATAGAGCACATACCAGCCTAGTGTAATGTGCGAGAGAGAGAGAGAGGGTGTGAGTGTAGTGTGAGTGAAAGATTGTTAAAAAAATTGTTCGGAAAGTTAATAAAAGTACATATTATAAAACGAAATAAAAAGAAAAAATTATAAAAAGAGGAGTTAGAGAAACGAGGTTTTCGGCGAAAAAAAAGGCGAAGGAATTGAGCTAGAAGGTCGGAGATGGCAAATATGGAAAGAAAAAAAAATGCTTTATGAATAAAAAATTGGAAAGAAAGTGTCGAAACCGGGCGCAAAAGTTTAGGGAAAAAAAGCTTGACTGGTTATGTCATCATCAATATCTGAAACATACACACTAAATAAGTCACATAAATTGTAAAACTGAGGATGACTTATATAGATTTGTTCTAGGGTAGGCAAGGTAAAATCTATTTTCATACTACCTCTCTGAAAACTATCATTTTCGACGTCTCTGTAGAGAAAAGTAAGTAAGTCTTTCCGGTGCACCCGCAAAATTAGGGAGCGGGAAAACTTTTCCCGCTTTCTAATTTTAAGAGCTAAATTTGCAGTTATTTAATCACAAAATAAGCATAAAGTATAATAAATTGGGTTAAAATTATACAGCGAGGCAGTCTACAAAATTAATCTAGTACATTTTAGCGTCAATAGTATAATTGTAGGTAAAATTATTTTATTTATTCTGATCTTACTTGTCACAAATACGTCAAAATTAACTGCCTATTCAATTACAGCCAAGCATACACACACATTTCCATAGCAACGTTTGATGAATAATAGATACCTGTGTCTTGCTTGCCTTGCAAGTTTGACGTTTACTTACATTTTAATACAAAATGTATTATGACATGATTTTGGATACGTAAAATTATAATAATTTTGTGTTTATGTTTTGATTTCAGAGAGGTATTATAAAAAATATCGTTCATTACACGTCCAGAAACAGCTTTTCCTATGCTTGCACGACTTCCGGTGTTCGGCTACGCCTCACACCAGAAACTGTCATGCGCTCATGCGCGCACCGGAAAAGCCTAGTTTCCGGACTGTTAATGAAATATACTATTCTATTTCTAGAATTGGTAACCCTATGAACAGCAAAATATAGTTGCTCAAGAATAATTGCAATCTATGTTTCCTTTGAGAATCTTGTACATAGTACACAAAAAAATCCTTTTTTTCTGTGACGGGAAAAACGTTTGACATTTTATCTCTGTTGCCAGGTAATAAAATATCCCTTTTTATGAAATTACTTTTTTTCCCGGTTATACATACATATATACACATAAATCAAATCACAGAATTAAATTGACAGATATTTCATTACTTTAAAGGTTTCCCTAGCAACGCAGGTCTATTGTCACTATAAATACAACAGCCTACCAGTTTAAAAATTCAAATTTCACATCTATAATTTTCTGACTTTAATATATTGTAGTAATATGATTTTTCAATATTACATCATCGTTTTTCCCGTCACAGAAAAAAATAGTGTATTATACACGGGAAAAATATTAGATGTTAGCTCTCGGTTTTTTGTCTCTCTCCGCTTCGCGTCGGGAGGCAACACAACCTCGAGGTAAAATCTATTACTTTTTTCCCTTGTATAATAAATAACTATTTTTTTAAAGGCAGTCTGCTAAATATACCTAACAAATAATTGTTGTCACATCCTCGCTGAGGATAAAGACCAGACTTATTAAAATACATACATTTTAAAAATTTCTCTGCACTCTTTCGATGAAATGAATCCATCCATTGTACTGAGGAGCAGTGGCGGCTATTCAGCGGAAGTAGGGGAAGTGCCACTTCCTCAAGAAAATGTAATTTAAAGAAATACAATTAATGCATTCATCAGAAAAATAATATATTTTAAGATTCAATGATAAAATGTTCTTAGTTTAGCAATAATCTGTTTCCCGTCACCCCTCTAATAACTAATAATTCAATTATTTTCAAATATTAAAATCAAGGCTTCATAAGAATCTCGCCACCTGCACATTGCCCGGTAAGTCCACTATGCAATAGAACAGAGGTGAACGCACATGAAAATGTTTATTTCTTTTCGCGTACGCGCCGACAGCAGTGTCAATTTCATTATCATTTATGTAGACCTTTATGGAAGAGGTATTGCTCGAGAGCCGTCGAGTCATCAAAAGTATAAGCGCAACTAGTTGGTTGCCATGACAACGATGACGTCGTAATGGTCGTACATTTGTTTGGTTTGTAATGATTGGAAGAGCTGGCGTGTAGCACTGCCATTCTCAGATCAACGCGAAAGCACGTTGTTTCGTTTATTGCGAGTTTATTAGGGGACATTCCGCCGTGAATTCTTGGAATTATTTTTATTTACATTCAACGGTTGATCCATTATAGTATTATACATGAGATATTTTCTATATATTCTAGTTTTAGTGTGTTATTCGTAGACATTTGTATTAGCAACAAAATGATTTGTTGCTAATACATTATGAATATATTTTATTTTTTGATGATGTACCTAAAATACCGGTAATAATTATTAACAAATTGGCATGGACCCCAAAAAATTTTCGCCTGCGGCGCTGTTCCCTCTGTCGACGCCCGCAGCTCTTCCCCACTTTTCAAAGCCGCGAGCCGCCACTGCTGAGGAGACCAAATAACCCTACCATATTCTAGGATTGGTAATACTAATGTATCAAAGACATGAATCAACACTCATATCTTTGGTATTACGCATAATTAAACCTGATATTTTCTGAGCACTTTTTATTTTATTAATTATGTGTCCCGGAATGATAAAGAAGTATCAAAAGTAATTCCAAGAGCCTTTTGTTCAGATACATGATTAAGTATTTGATCTTTTAGAATATAATCAAAGAATATTGAATTTTGATTTAATGTGAAAGACATGCATGACATTTACCTAAATTAAGATTAAAGCTATTACTAGAGCACCAATCAGTTATATCATTAAGTTCCTTTTGAAGAATAATATAGTCTTCAACTGAGATGATTTCAAAGAAAAGCTTAAAATCATCGCAAAAGCCAATGATCCAACATTCTGGACCTTGGACAAAACAGTATTAAAATCCACCAAACAAAGCAAAGACGCCAAGTTAGATCCTGAGGAACTCCGGTACTGCCAGATTTGCTACCCCTTACTGCAGCTTACTTGTACCTCTTATTTTCGTCCTTCCCCAAGTAAGACCGTATTAAACTTATTAAAAATTCAGAAATCTCCTTTTCCCTCAAACTATTTAAGATGGCTGAATGTCTAACTCTGTGGAAAACTTTTTCCAAATCTGTATAAATTACATCAACTTGAGATTTTTTGTTCACTTCATGTATATATAGAGCAAAAGTAGCTAGATTTGTAAATGTTGCCCTTCGAGGCAAAAATGCATGTTGATCAGGTGATATTTTTCCAGAAACCTCATCAAAAACCTGCCAAAAATTAAAATTTCAAATATTTTCGATACAGCACATATAATGGTTATCGGCCTGTAGATTTTTATGTCTCGTCTTGAACCACTTTTATGTACTGAAATAACCTTGCTCCTTGCTTAGTTTCCAGGTTTAAGGAAAACCAGAGGTTTTTAATATAAGATTAATGCACATATGTATACAAAATTAACACACGATAACTGTATTTCAAAAGTATAAAACAATAAAATCAAGGTTATCCAGATATGGGACGGTAGTACGGTAGTGTTCCTATTTGGAAAATGGAGATGACCTTTGAGAGGTTTAACTGATCCGGGAAATAACCCTCTTGAAACGTTTATAAGATATCTTATTGTTGGAGCCAGTAGTTTTATGTTTACTTTAAAGAAGCTCAATAGTTCATCGGGCCTAGCGGAATTTGTATTTTTTACAGGGAAAATTATATCCTAGACCTCAAGATCTTATGTGGGAGAAAGGAAGAAACCATTATATTTGTTAATTTTATTTAGATAAATTGCCACTGATGTATAAATTGGCAAATGTTTATAGGTTAGTTGGGTGAATTGAAGCAACCTTTATCCATCTTTTCATGATCTATTTTTCTTTTTAGATACAGTTTTTCTTTCTTTTATTGGATTGGATCGTATTCTTAAATCGGATCAGAACGGGATAATACGGATTGGATTGATCCGGTTCTATCGGATTGATCCTAATGGATCGTAATTGTTGTATACGTACATAGTCACAGTATATAAAAGTGAAAATAGTATAATACATGAAAGTATCAAGCCTTAAACGTGCTAGATACAATCTAATCTCAATTAACAGTCAGAATTGGAGTCTTTCTCTACTTTTCTCAAAGATATTTTAAAGTGAGACAATGTTCTACCTACACTTTTTTACATGATTTAGAAATTAGTTACACTTTTTAAAGATTGTGTTCCCTCAATGGAGGAGATTAAGTTTGCAAATCTACATGTCAAGGCCTTTCATGAAGTAAGAAAAAAACACGGTTTTTAGTTTGTTATTAATTCATATAAAAAGAAAGAATTACAATGCTTGTTGCATTGCCCATCCCAATAAGTTACAGCCTGGTAATTTTTATTCACCTGTGAATTCCATTAACGGTTTTGTAAAATAGTTCTCAAATAATATGGTTCCAAAAATTATAGTTTTCACACGGATCATTTTCAGATTCTAGATATATTTACTTTATAGGACGTTCACTATTGAACCTTTCATAATTCAGTTGAGCTGCTAAAATATTTTCTTGGAATTCAAAATGATAGTTTAAATCTTATTGTCACAACTAAAATTGATTAACATTAAATGCTTTTATATTCCCACTACAACACAGTTTCATCCACAATACCGAAAACAGAATTTTTGCACTCTTGGGTGCTACTAGTGTAAAGACTAAATTCAATAGCCATATCAAAATATAAAATAAGACAATAAGAAAAATCGGAACAGTTCCTGGAGCATGCTTCTTAAAAAAAAATAATTAAATAATAATTGATAAAAAGTATATAATGTCATAAAGGTAATGTATTTTTAGACTGGCTTCATAAAAGCCTTTTCAAATAGTCCCCAAAGTTTTACAATGGGATTATGCCATGTAGAACGGGTCATGAGAGCTCTCTTCGTGAAAGAATTACATATATGGCCTAGGTTTCATGCATTAGTAAGAGATAGTTTAAAGAAACATGAGGTAAGACCATTAATTTTGCTTAATGCGTAATAGAATATTATATATGTACAGGGTGATCCCCTATAATGTCGCCCCCCTTGAACTTATTTATTTTAAGTGTCTCAAAAAAATAAAAAGTATGGTTATGTAGGTACTGAAAAATACTTTTTTCTGCGTATAAAAAATATTGGAAAAATGATCAGTATACAGGGAAAAACAAAAAGTATTTTTTTTTCAATGGAGCACCCTATATATGAATATTTTTCGATTCCTCGTAAAATTCTAAGCATATATTATGTATGATGTTATACTCTAGAGTTAGTAGTTTCACAGCTATAAACAGTTGAAAATCGGTACTTTGGCTACTTTTCACCTTGGTAGCAAGGAGATCATTAGAGATGCAGTAAAATGAATTTCACATTCCTATCTTAACTTTCCAAGAGTTATTTGATGGTGCTAACTTATGGTACCTACCGAGGTACCAGATTTGGTACCCATGGTACCGCTTGTCATTTAGTACCGTCAGATAGCTCTTGAAAAGTTAAGATAGGAATGTGAAATTTATTTTACTCCACTGTTTATAGCCGTGAAACTACTAACTTTAGAGGTATAACCTCATACATAAAATATGCTTAGAATTTTACAAGGAATCGAAAAATAAATTCATATCTAGGGTGTTCCATTGAAAAAATATTAACTTTTTGGTTCTCCCTGTATACTGATAATTTTTCCAATATTTTTTATACGCAGAAAAAAAAGTATTTTTCAGTACCTACGTAACCATACTTTTATTTTTTTTGGGACACTTAAAATCAAAAAGCTGTAGGGGGGCGACATTATAGGGGATCACCCTGTACTTGGTGTAATTTTACTTTTTTCAGCCTCAAGTTATAGAGCTACATATACCAATCACAGAACGAATGAGAAAAATGCAAACTTATATTTTGGAAATTATGAATGGTACAGTGAAGGAACTAAAAAGGATAAATCCAGGTTTAGAAATGCAAGAAATAACAGTTGAAAATTGCCTTACGAAGAAGTTTCACAAAACTTTACAGACACAGATGAATGAAATTTGGCATCAACTAAGCAATAAAAGCACACAGTTGATAGCAGAATTGAAAACCCTTCGTCATTTGATACTGTAAGAATATTCATATTTAAAAATTAAATTATTAATTTTTGATGAATATTTATATAGTATTGATATTACTGTAGAATTTTAAATGATTTATTTGTAATATTAAACATTACTGTTGAATACAATCTATTTAATTCTTTTCTATTTATGGTTTCAAAAAGTAGATTTAAAACTGGTCATATATTTGTATACTAAGTATAATATTTCTTATAGGATATTGTTCTACTCTGATCCAGTAAGATTTTATTCTACAATTTTGGAGTACAGAAAATCAGATTATGCTAGAAATACCGATTGGGTACTAAATCAGTCTGCAGAATTGCTTTTCAGAGATGCTAGTGCACTGATCTTTTCGGGAGATAGAGGTAATACTGCTTTTTAGTTTCCTAATTGACTATTCAGCTGTAGTGATTATTGTCACTTAAACTTGATTCAATAGAATAAAAAAAATAATTATGGTCAGTTCTTAGTAAATAATAATATCTCTGGGAACTTTTGACGTTCAAAATTATTAAATCTTTATTGGTGTATTAATTTTTTCTTTAAAAAATCACTTTATTTATTATTATTATATAATAAGACGCATTATCATTATAAGAAGCAAATACATGAAATTGATACAAAAGGCATAGAATAAATTAAATAAAATGGCGTTATGCGTTTGCACATTTTCCTGAAAATACTGCTTGCAACATCTATTTATTCCTGACAAATATTGTAATTAATAAATTAAGTTTCATCTAAAAGTCATAGGTACACTAAAATATTTGTAAAATTTTAGAATTTGATCCGGAGTTTTGTCCAAAATGGGAAGCTCTTTTAGAGATATTAAAAATAGAAATTCCAGCAGAGATTAAGAAATCTGAAACTAAAGAGAGCACAACAGTATTAATACTTTGTTCAGATCAAAGAACATGTCACCAGCTAAATGAAGTAAGTATCACTTTCTGTAAGAGAGTATGTCACTACTTAAACAAAAGTTGATTTCAACACGCGTGTGATTTTAATCGTTACTTACGAATCTAGTGAGTGCTTTTTGTGCTCTTTTCATAGGTGGTTGTAAGAAACATAGTGCACATTACTCGTAAGAAAGTACGTTTTTTAAGCTTGGAGGATTTTGGACTCGTGTCATACTAGAATTCTCGTTTGAAAACTAGCTATTATTTGCTATAACAAAGAATTCCTTTGTGAATCATAGTTGAGAGCTGCGCAGTTGACATTTCAAGTTATTTTTGGTCATTTGGATATAATAGTCATTTTACCAAAACTTCGTTAAAAGTAAAAATTATATTTTGCTATTTTAATAATACATCAAAGAATAAAACTTATTGCTAATATCGTCTTTTGTTCAAACCTGTAAGAACACTAAGGGACCATGCACGTCATATAAACAAACATATTAAACATTTAAACACAAAATCAGTGTGTTGTCAGACTTTGTTAGATCTGTTGATTGGTCACATGGTATCTAAGTGATACTAAATATAAGATTAGTATTTCTTGTGTGTTTTCTATCAAATGCATATATATTTCACATTTAATAATTTTCCAGAATGTGCAGTTAGTCTGTTTCTTAATTTGCTGAGACTATGCCCCTATGAAGAACAATCCTCTTCGCATTTTTGAAAAATCTTGAAAACGTCTAAATAAGATTGACAAAATAATAGAATGATATGATATTTTTTGAATTTTCAGGTTTTAACGTCTGGTCCTCATTTGTACCTGTTCTTTTTAGCCTTAAAAAATAAAATTAATTTCAAGACGTTAAGTAGTAAATTCAAAAGTTGTAGCAGATTGCCGGATGTCGCAAAATGTGATGAACTGGACCAGAAAACAAAACCTCGCACCAATAAGAGGTTAAAAACTGATAAAGAATCAGATGATAATATCGATAATGTCCCAGATAATGTGGACGAAGAAGAACCAGACAGTGAAGAATTCCAGAACACTTATATATTAACAATGAGTCAGAGCGTTTTAGATGATTTTGATGAATCAATGGGAAGGGATCAGTCTAGTATAGATGAATCTGTTTTTACCCCCTTTACTCAAGTAAGTGTTGTCTTCTCTGTCGCTTTTTAACAATATACATTCTTGATTTGGAATTTTAGATGGAAAATATGAATCTCAGTCAAATTTGTGAATCTATTACAGCTCCAAAGATACTGATCCAGACATTTAAAGGTGGTGAAAATTACATAAGCCTACAAAATAATTTGGATATCTTGAAACCGAATTTTGTAATTATGTACCACAGTAATATTACTACGGTCCGTGAAATTGAGGTATGTATAAATTCCAACACGCTTCTTGTCAATTTGAAGCTAGTTTTACGCAAAATACGTCGAACATAATCATCGTTTAAAGATAAATTTCTTAGGGATGGTCAATTTCAACATTCTTTCAAAAAATCGGAAATATTTTCTATCACTGCTAGAAGCTTTCGAATTCTGTGAGCTAATAGATTTTTAAATAGATGAAGTCCTATAGACACTCAGTATTGCTTTGGTGAAGTAAGAGCACTGACTTAGCAGTTTTTAATCCATCCGATTGAAATTGTGGTTTCAACAGTTTTGCTTCTGGTCAAACAGAAAGTTGATGTTACTTGCTAGACCATTAAAAACTGACAAAGTTCAAACCATTTCGCTCTGAGTTACTAAATCTTTTAAATTCTACAAGGTTTAAATTGAAAAACAAGTCAATTTTGCAGATAGTTATATGTATTTTCGATAATGCAATATGAAAAAAACTACATTTTTACGGGCAACTCGAATATTTGGAAAAATATTCCTTTAAAAATAAAAACCTCAACACGTCTCCAAATATTCCCTTATTGTATATTTGAAAATATTTTTAATATTTAGCTAAATCCACGTGTCTCAAGGTTATTTATGGATTTTTTCAGTTTTGTTATATTTGGGTGTTTTCAAACATTTTTGCTCACACTGATATTCTCACCCCTTATGTGTATTCCTAGTCTGGCCCCTAATAAATTATAAATTACAATTTTTATGGTTTCTTTTAAATTTTATCCCAATATTTGTGTTGATTTGAAGAATTATTTGGTATCACTTTTATGGGCGCGATTAACATTAAATGTATTTCAGATGTATGAAGCTCATAGACATAGTGACGCCCAACTTAAAATTTATTTCCTTATACATGCTGCGACTGTTGAAGAGCAAGCATATCTCACCACATTAAGAAGAGAAAAGGAAGCATTTGAATTTTTGATCGAAACAAAAGCAGTAAGTGTATTTGAATGTTGATACAAATTTAAAATAATTTAAGAGTTAGCTTTTTTAGGTATATGATTCCATAGAAAAACTTAAGTAATTCAATTTCAATTAAAGGCATTAATTTTTCAGTTGTCTACATTTTCAATAAAACATTTTGAAGTACATTTTATCAAATTAAGTTAATCAGTAGTCAATAGTTAAGGAGTGTCATTAGAAAGATTGTTCCTTGTATTGCAGGATAATTCTTCATGAAGGAGGACGTCAGCTCATTAAAAAATAAATCATTCAAAAATATTTAACAACAATAAAATTATTAAAGAATCTGCTTACATAGTTACATTTATACAGTGTGGCCCAAATTGGGTATACATGTATGGGTATCTTGGAAACGATAAGAGATAGAAAATCGGTTAAATGGGGAAAGTTTTAGTTCATTCAATTCCCAATTCAATGCCATTTTGATAACGATTTGATCTTTTTTCGTTTTTGAGATATTTTGAAAAAATCAAAAAGTTGTATTTTCGAAAAAGCGCTGTACTTTTTTTATTTAAAGATATTTTTAAAATCTGTAAAAACATTGTTAGGACAACTTTTTCTGCTCGATGCACCCATGTATTCAGTTTTTAGTTCTGACGTTTTGGTTATGAGAAACCAGCATCAACTTCTTTTTTTCTTATGGCGGCCATTTTGTTTTTTAGCACATTTAAAAAGAACTTTTTTTTCCCTTTCTTGTGATGTATAACACTTCATAAAAATATTTTATTTTTATGTCAGAAAACGACAAATTTCATTTTTAGCTGGGTTGGCCATGACTGCGGAGGCCATTTGCAGTACAAAACAAATATTGTTGTTCACGGTATTTGACGGTTCAAAGTACAAAGTTTACAGATTATGCAGGTATCTGCCGCACGCTTGTGATCTCAATGCATTAAATTTTCGACAGTGAGCGAGGCAACTTATATTTATTCTGTAAACTTTGCCCAAAGATTACACCGAGAGGTGTAATATCCGGGGACCCAGCTGGCCAATTTACAGGACCCCGGTTTGATATAACATTATTTAATTGTAAATGAATGGTCCTATAAGTTGATTATCTAAAAACAAATTATACTATTTGACTTTGTAAATATTTTGCGGACTGTGTAGACTTACCGTACACACCACACCAGACATTAAAGCCAAATCTTACTTGTGGCCTACATTCTGCAACTTGGTGAGGATTATCAGTGGCCCAAAAATGGATATTCACAATAACGAATGCTCCGCAGTTGCTGAAAAACGTTTCGTCGGTCCAAATAATCTTCATACTGAAATTGGGGTTTTCATGACATTGGTTTTCAAACCAGTTTGAAAATCATAATCGCCTTGGGTCTGTTTCCTTTAAAACTTGAACAATAGTAGGTTTATAAGGACGATATTTGTTTTCTTTAAGGACTGTTTGGATAGTAGTTCTTGGTATAAGTATTTCCCTCGCACGTACTCTCGTCGACGTCGTCGGGTTCGCATTAAAATATCCTTAATGTCATCGTCACGAGCTTGATTGCCCTTCTGATATTTCTTTGTCGTTGGTACTTCAAAGCTTCCATAATTTTTTAAGTTCAGGTCAAGCCTCGCGAATATTCTTGGCTGTTGCCTCTCAGGATACAGGTCCAAATAGTCGGCGGTGGCAAGATTTGTATTTCTATTACAGTTGATATAACATTCTAATATGTCATATTTTTCTTCACTGGCATATCGCGTGGCGATATTTAGAAGAAATCAAAATTTATGAAAATTTAAACAAAAACTACCAAACAGCGTTTTGACTGAATAATGTCACTTTTCAGTAAAATGACTTAAATGCCGCCGAATCACCATAGCAACACTATCATTTATTACGGCAAATGGCCTCCGCCGTCATGGCCAACTCAGTTAAAAATTAACTTTGTCGTTTTTTGACATAAAAATTAAATATTTTTATAAAGTGTTATACATCATAAGAAAGGAAAAAAATATGTTCTTTTTAAATGTGCTAAAAAACAAAATGACCGCCATAAGAAAAAACGAAGTTGATGATGGTTTCTCAGAACCGAAACGTCAGAACTAAAAACTGATTACATGGGTGCATCGAGCGTAAAAAGTTGTCCTAACAATGTTTTTACAGATTTTAAAAATATGTTTAAATAAAAAAAGTACAGCGCTTTTTCGAAAATACAACTTTTTGATTTTTTCAAAATATCTCAAAAACAAAAAGAGAGAAAATCGTTATCAAAATGGCGTTGAATTGGGAATTGAATGGCCTACAACTTTCGCCATTTAACCATTTTTCTATCTCATATAGTTTAGAAGATACCCATACATGTATACCCAATTTGGGCCACACTGTATATGGTGCAATTTTTGACAAATTCGGCTGCACTTTAGTATACATAATTCTTAAAGCTCAGTTTTTAAAATCACATATAAGTAACATACAGTGATACTAAATATACATAATGCATTAAGAACTTATAAAGCTATTTATTTTAGGGAAAATTAAAGCTGTTGCATTTTTGATTGAACCAACTTTGGATATTTTGCCAAAAAATAGTAAAATTCATCTGTTCTATTTTTACACTTAGGATTTGAATTCTTAAATTATTAAGGATTAAATTGAATTTGGGAAAAAAAGTTAGGGGACAAGATAATTATTAAATTGTTAAATCATTGCTTAAAACCTCCTAAATAAAGACAACTACCAAGAGTAACTTATTTCGTTTAAATAAATAGTTCATTACATGCTGCTCTTTTACAAAACAAGAAGATGATTAAAAAAAAAACAAAAACAGTCTGATTTTTCAAGAAACTTATAATAATTTTCCTCTGTAGTATGAATAATTATTATAATTCAGCTTGCAATAATCCAAAATATCATTTAGTTTTTGAACATCTGTAATATTCACAGAAAACCGTTTCCAGAATAATAAGGTTTGAATTGTGCTGTAAGTGGTTTTCTGTGAACATTACAGATTTCAACAATTATATTAAATTGTAATTTAAACAAGCAAGGGCGCATACGGGTTAGTTTCGCTAGTTAGAGTTAGTTTGGATGGCTTGAAAACTAAACGTGCCGTGGTTAATTTGAGTTACCTTAGGGTAGCCAAAGATATGTATCTATTGATAGTAATTTTTTGAAAATCTTTTAATACACACAGAAAACGATATACAGCGTAATTACTCCTATCGTAATTGTGCTGTAAACGGTTTTCTGTCAGTATTGAAGCTTTCAGAAACGGAATGGTAATTATTTATACTGGAGAAGTATGAATAACTTCTTAAAAATTACAATAAGCAGAAAACCGTATATTGCACTGTTACCGTGGATTGTTTACGAGTTAGCAACAGTTTTTTTTTCGCTTTTTCTTATGATCAGAAAATTACCTTTCCGTCCATTTCGTTTTTGACCAAATTATAACACCGCCCAAATGTAGCGCCGCGCCGTCCATTTTCGTAGTCCCCTCATTAATTATCCAATTTCTACCTATAATCACGTCCCTCTCCATCATGCACTTACGCTTTTTGGTTATTTTGGTCTTTTTCATTTCTCCTTGAATTCTTTCTTTTCTATGGTTTGTTATTTTAAATTTCATGTTTTTTTTTTAATTTTAATAACTTTTACAAGAATTTTACTAAATAATTACTTTAGCTTAGGGAAATATTAAATTTCTGCTAATAACAAATAACTTTTTATCTAGAATATGGTTGTTCCAGAAGATCAAGACGGAAAGTCTGATCATTGTACAACACTTCAAAGGGGAGAAGTCAGTCCACAAAAAAATACACGGCGGGGTGGCCAAGCTGTAGAACCTGCGAAAAGGTTGGTTATTGTTGATATGCGAGAGTTTAGAAGTGACTTACCTTCTCTAATACATAAAAGAGGAATTGAAATTGAACCAGTGACAATTACGGTAACAATATCATTATGTTTATGATTGTTTATTTTCATTTATTTCTAGTAGACATAATGCTTTGTTATTTTTGGGAACACCAGGTACAATTATTTATTTTGTCACATATATAAATGTGTTTGATGTATAACGAAATGTCTTATCTCTGTGGTAAGTATGACAGGTTTGTTTGCACCTACTGACAGGTTTGTCTACTTGGCCTTAGTATCTGACCTTTTGTTTTTCTCTACTTGTAGTGTAGTCTCAGTTTTATTCACAAATGTTGTTAGTTTTAAGCTGCTTTTTTTGTAAGATTGTAAGCCTGCACCCTAGGTTGGTCTTGTATTGTATTAAATAGAGTAGAAAAAAAAATTAACTACGTTTTTCACATCTAAAATTTACATTTGTATTAATTGAGCTAACTCATTGACAAAGTCATATCATACTAAATAGTCTTGTACTAAAAGAAACAATGAACTGTCTATACATCAAAATTATCTACTCATTAAAAATTACATAAAGTACAAGGACACGCAGGTTGCAAACAATATCATAGAAAAACTCTTGGAGTATGTTTTTCCAATAAAAAAAGTATTCTGTTAGTTTTCTTAAATTTATTTGACAATCCATTCCTTTCAGTAAGAGGAAGATAATTAAATATTTTTCCTCTATATACAGGGGTCGGCAAATGAATGGAATAATGTATGTGCCTTTCTAAATATTTGTTTGAAACAAAAGTTTGCTATCGTTGTTATGATAACCAATTTGTTTTTTTAAGAGTGTTTTTTTTTTGTTTTAAATATCAATTGGTTAATAAAGGACATTTTCGAAAAAATCGAATTTTGCGCTTTTCATTAAAAAAAAATGCAAAAGTGCAGTAAAAACGTACATCCAACAAGAAACAGTCGCCCTGAACACGTGAAAGACTCCAGCGATGGCAGCTTATCCCTTAAAACTGCTTTCTTGTTTTTTATCTACAACCAGAAGTGGCCAAGACCACAGACTATAGGGTGCATTTATGAAAAAATGACAACTAAAACTTATAGTTCTATACGACGAAGGAGAACAATACATGATGACTGATTTATGGCCGAAGAAAATTATTCTAAAGCATTTTCTGAGGCTACAGTTCCCCAGAGGGGTGAATACTCACACGCAACTGTTTCGTCCAAGAATGGCATCAAGGTGCAACAAAAGGTCTCAGAAACTTACAAACTAAAGTAAGATCATTGAGAAAGAAACAAATGCAATTAGAAGCATTTATTACCGAGAAAAACATAGATATATGCAACACAGAGCATTGGGTGACTGAAAGTGAAATAAATTTTGAGTTTAGCAATTTTTGAGCCAACTAGGTAAGATGCTTGCTTGGGTAACATCTTCGTGGATATAATGTGACTCTAGTTCATCGTTATATGGTGTGTATGGAAATCTTTTGCAGTGGTTTAAGAGTTACCTCTGAAAGAAAAGACAGCAGGTAAAAATTGAAAACTTTATTTCTAAGGAAATTATGGTTAGATCTGGGGTACCACAAGGTTCACATTTGGCGCCATTGCTTTTTAAAATATCTATCAACGATATAACTGAATTTGTGAAATATTCAAGCTCCCTTCTATATGCTGATGACTTGAAGATTTTTTGGATAATTAGGGATATAGGAGATTGCCTGAGACTCCAAGAAGATTTGAATGCTTAGAGTGAATGGTGTAATCTAAATGGTATTAAACTAAATGTAAATAAATGTTATGTATTGAAATTTCGTAAAAAAACATGTCATTGATTATGATTATTCCATAGGCGATATCCCACTTAAAATTAAAGATGAGCTTAAAGATCTAGTAGTGTACTTTGATAAACATTTAAATTTCAACTATCACGTGAATTACATAACCAATAAAGCCCTGAAATTATTGGGGTTTATTAAAATAACTTTACAGGATTTTAGTAACATATCTTGCTTCAAAACCCTGTTTTGTTCATTCATAATTCATTTTGATTATTTTTTTCTTTTAATTAATCAAAATTTATCAATAGTAGAAATAAAAGTAAAAGTTTCCCAAAATTCTTGAACCATAATCGTAGGACAACTATACAAATATTACACTCGATAATATTTTGTCACCATAACATACTCAGGCATATAAAATGGCTAATCCTGTTTTGAACAGCGTTGCCTAGGAAACTACCTAGGAAATTCTGTCCACTCTAAAAAAAACCATCAGTCTTAGATAACAAACTGCTCATAAAAAAAAACTGGATATTCAATAAAACTAAGTCAGAGGTCATGGTCTAATATTATTCTACTTCTATTATTCATTTATGAGTGAACTCTCAGGCTTTGAATTACTTTGAGATATCAGTAATAGTTACCTGCTAACCTACAAGGCCTTTAGCAGTCATGTTTGTGTTTAATTATATACAACTTTTTTCATCAATGTGTTTCTTAAATCTAGGCAGACTCCTCATACCTCTTATTGCCGTACTTTTAAGCAGTGTCGCCAGTGTTGTAGGCGAGTCACTCGCCTACAACAACTGGGTTCTGTTGTATCTTTATATTGAGTACTCGACTATGTCTCCCCATTCATTCATCCATGGCTCTACAACCCGGGGTTGGTCTTGGCTGCCTCAACAATTCTCCTCCATTCTTTCCGATCCTGAGTGGCTTCTTCCCAGTTGAGCACCCCCAGGGCTTGAAGGTCCTTGCGGATATTATCCCACCATCGAAGTTTTGGGCCCCCAAGTGGTCTTTTATTGTTAGGGGTTTCTTCCCAGACCATTTTAATTAGCCTCGAGTCATTACTCCTCTGGACATGTCCCAGGGATCTTAGTCTGTTTGACTTGATTTCTTGTACTATACTTGAGCTATTATATAGTCCATATACCTCGTTCCTGCGCATCCTATACCGCAACGTCTGTTGATCCCAGACCGCTCCAAATATTTTCCTAAGGATCTTTCTTTCAAAACGATTGAGTAGTAACGTGTCTTGTGCGGTCATGGTCCATGTTTCGCTAGCATAAGTTACAACTGGTCTTATAATAGTTTTATATATATTTATTTTCATTATTTATTTAGTCATGATTCTAGATCGTAATAATTGCTGGGTTGCGTAGTAGCATTTATTTCCTTGTAGTATGCGCTGTCTTATTTCTACTTTAACGATATTGTCTGATGTCATTAATGCCCCTAGGTATCGAAAAGACTGTACGTGCTCGAAGTTGTACTCATCCATGGTAACATTTTGTCGTATTCGATCTCGTCTTGTGTTTCGTGTCATATGCATATATGTACTTCGTTTTCTCCTCGTTGACTTTTAATTCCATCTTTTTTGCCTCTTTTTCGAGATTTTATAAAGGCGTCCTTCACGCTAATTGTATTTCTTCCCACAACATCTAGATCATCTGCATAGGCTAGAATCAGTCTGGGTCCGCTATTGCCGAAGATGCTCATGCTTAATTCGGTTCGTCTTATCACCTTCTCTAAGGCTAGGCTGGTGATTGACCTTCTATTTTAATTGTATCATATGATCCTGCAACGCATACTTTAATCATTCTTATGAGTTTGCTGGGTATTCCAAGTTCTTATGGTGCTGACCATAAGCTTGCTCTGAAGATACTATCAAACGCCTGGTTAAAGTCTACGAATAGGTTGTGTAAATCTCTATCGAATTCCCACCACTTTTCTAACAATTTTCTTAACGAAAATAGCTGATCTGTTGTTGATCGTTTCCTTCTAAATCCAGTTAGGTATTCTCTAACTATTTCTTCTGCATACGGTGTTATTCGGTTCCTAATTTTCTTGGACAGAACTTTATATGATGTGTTAAGGAGTGTGTTATCTCTATAGTTGTTGCATGACATTCTATTTCCCTTCTTATATTGATATAATAACTCCTTCTTTCCAGTTATTTGGAATCGATTCCTGTTCCCATATTTTTGTATCAGCTCATGTATGCTATCTCCTAGTTTCTGTCCACCCTCCTTTAGGCATTCTGCGGGGATGCCATCCCTTCCTGCTGCTTTATTATTTTTTAGCTCTTTAATGGCTTGAGCTGTTTCTTCTCTGGATGGTGGGTCAACCCAGACTTCAGCGATATGTCGTTTATCCTCTTCTTGATATGTCGGGTCTTCTATATTGAGAAGGTTGTTAAAGCATGCTTTCCAGGTATTGAGGATCTCCTGTTTGCTAGTCATAAGTTCACCATCATCATTCTTAAGCATTGTAGATGTTCTTGGGCGAAATACTTTTTTTATGTATGTTCACTTGCTTATAGAATTTTCTTGTGTTCCCATGTGTTCTATCTCTTTCCGCTCCATGTAGTTGTTCATTTTGCCATTCTCTTTTCTTTTTTCTACTATGTCTCCTCAGTCATTTATATTTAAATAAAACGGCAAAATTACCTTGAGACACATGTAAAGTTTGTCTGCACTCGACAACTTCATCAATCCTTATGGTGTGTAGTTAAGCGGTTAGTCTTATAGATAGAAATAGATTTTAATAATTAAACCTATGTTATTCTAACCCAAACTAACGTCCAAGATGAGAAAAGATTAAACAATATTTTTTTCTTCAAATGTCAGTAAATCCGTCATTACTCGAATGTGTAGGCGGCCGTGAAGTTTCATTATTCCTCCGCCGGAGCTTTACTTTTCACTTTTCCGCCGGCAGAGGTAAAAGTGTTACCATAGCAACATAGATACAAACAAACAACAAAGCAAGCGTCACCAACTCAAGAATTATTAAACTAAAATGTGTATTTAGCACTGAATTTGTGCGCTGAATTTCTAAAAATCACTAATTTAAGAACAAATTGGTTATTATTTAATCGAACTTACTCAATAACTGCTTATCAATACGGAATTAAAACGCAATCGGAGACGCAATTTTAAAAAAAAATATTATTGTTGACAGTGTCCACTGACAGCTTTATGTTACATTACTATAGCAACGACAGGTGCCTTTTCACCGACACCAGTGTAAGCCGCCTTGCAAACCAACTTATCTTTGATAATAACTATTATTATTATTACTATTAAAAAGAGATATTTTTGCATTAATTTGTCGACATTTGAAGAAAAAACAGCATGTTTTATGTGGAGGAAAAGTTACTTTTCATGGCTTGCTCTCTATTACCAGCCTCACTCCGTTCGGCTGTTAAACATGAGCGCGCCATGAAAAGTATCACTTTTCCTCCATATAAAATAATATACTATTATGTTGTAGGTTGGTGATTATATACTGACACCAGACATCTGTGTGGAACGCAAAAGTATATCCGATTTAATAAATTCCTTGAATTCAGGTCGATTATACCAGCAATGTACTCAAATGCAGAGATTTTATGCAGAACCTATGTTACTAATAGAGTTTGATCAAAATAGACCCTTTGGATGGAAAGTGAGTTATAAATAATTGTTAGATTTGAGTCTTGGATAATCATTGATTGTTTTCAGAATCAGTACATGATCTCTGAAGATGGCAATAGCTTCGGAGTTCAAGAAAAGCTGTTGTTGCTCACAATACATTTTCCTAAACTCAAAATAATCTGGAGTCCTAGTCCATATGCAACTGCTCAATTATTCGAGGAGCTAAAGGTAGAGTAAATATTAACGTAATTTAGTGTTTGTGTTGTTTGAGAATATGATCATTGGTTTGCTTGTTAATGTCTAAAATATATTTGTGCACAGCTATGTACACTGGAAACCTTTTGACCCGTTTTGTTTTCCAGCAAAATGTCTGATCTGCTTACTATATAATATTAAGTTGTTCCTATATAATGTGAATCATCAACACCCTCTAGACAAGAAGGCCCTTAAACTAAGAAAAGCAGTAGCCAATATCGCCAACCGACTTGGGAACGAAAGTAAATGATCTATAATAAAAAATTACCGGGCCATTGTTCTAAGGCAATAAATAAGAAACCTTTTTCATATAAACATTATGCGATCTTCTAAAGATGGTATTTCCCAATATTTCTGAAACCATATAAGAGAAAATTTATATAATTTTTAATGTGTCAACCACAGGCCTTATATACAAAGCAGGTCCAGTGTTTGCACATTTTTATTTCTTAAAAATTCATTCGAAATTATGAAATGTCCATCATTTTTATGAAGAAAAGGTGCCTTTAGTTCAAGTGCGCCGTTAAAATCGAAGTGCAGGATATATAAGGCATTGCTTATATGACTAGTATTAATCAGAATAGTTAATTGGTTTAGTAGTAGGTCGCGAACATTATAATGCGCTTTATTATGACAAGGGCAGAGGGGGTAGGGGCAATGGACTTCGAACCTCTATTGAGAAGAGAACTCAAACTTTTTTTGTTTTTTCGTTTATTTTTTAAATGCAATTTATAGTATGTGTTGCTATATATTCTGAATTGCTTATTTCATTATTTAAAAGAATGTAGATACATAACACATTATTATATGTATTGTGTTTTGCAGTTTTGCTGTAATTTTTGCCCTTCAAACTATCTATTTCAATTATAGCTAACATCTTATTTGATAGGGCCTTTAGCATGTGTAATCCCTGAAGGCTCGAACGGTATCAAAATGTTCAAAATACATAAACTCGAAAATATAAGAGTTTGAAAATACGAGAAGTCGAGAATGGAAAATGCCAAATTACAAAAGATCCAAATACATAGAGGAAAGTACGAAAGATGAAAAAAAAACTATACATCGAAATAGTGTAGTACAAATTTATTGATTATTTTAACCTGGATTTACTGGAGTTTAGTGGCAGTAATCCGTAATAGTTGAATATTCAAACCAACAGTAACCCAAACTAACCAGTATGAAGCAACTTCGAAGTATAACCTAAAGTATGACACACGAGTCCTGAACAGCGGAAAAAATGCAGAATTGTAATATTTATTTGGGGACAACGGCAACCTTTTCGCGTTCTTCTCTCTTTAGTCGCTATTGCTCTTGTACCATCTTTTATACATCTTTCACTTTAAAAAATAAATAATGGCCGACGATAACAGTCTAGGAAACCGACACAAGCTGACCAATGCAAACCAATCTCGAATTGTAATCGATACATCTCATAAAAAATAATTTGAAATACTGAATAGTTAATAATTAATTTCCAGCTTTTTGCATTTTTAATCACTTAATATTTTACATTTGCTTACACATAGTATAGTGTCAACACTGTACTAATATAGTTTTTGTCTTATGAGATTTCTGTAGTACTATATTTTACATGTATAAGGCACTATACTAATATAACAGCTTTATTCTTAGTTACGTGATAAAACATTATGTGTGCAGTTTTGCTTGTTTTTGAATGCAGTCTTAAAATGTTTCATTAGAATTTAGAAAATGTATACAGCGCGCACTTCTTCACAATAATGGTGCGAATTTTGAACTTCTATGCATCTATCTTCACTATTAGTAATGGGTTTCTACAGGTGAAATTAACGTTGATTGATTCTCAGAAATACTTTAAAAGATATATAATTTTTTACCTATATTTATGAATCACTTTATATATCAGCAACAGTTAGACCTAGACTTTTTTCTATAGTAATTTCTAGTTTCTCAAACTTTATAAATTGTATTTTGTATTAATTCTGATTCTGTTGTGGTCACTATTAGGGATCGGCAAGACAAGAAATCTTGTCTGGGCAAGCAATTTCTTGTCTTGTCTTGAAATATTTTCAAGAAATCAAAAAAAAATCTTGTCTTGACTATTTCTTGAGAGTTGGTGTCTTGTCTTGACTCAACAAATCTTGAAATTTCTTGAAATCTTGACAAAAGGGGAACCCCCGTTTAAAAGTAGCGGTAAGATTGGCTGATTATGCTTTATGCGTACAATCGAGGTTCACTCGGCCAGGGCCAGGCTAGCGTTATTTTACAGTTCGTTGCTTCATATGCGTTGTTTACGTAGCGAAATTTACGCCACTCAAGTAGACCCACTTTGCAAAGTTCGTTTTGATTATAATATCTTAGGCCATAATATATCCAAAAATGATAAAAAAATCCTCTGAAAATAAAAAGTAATTAAGCATAAAAAATTATACAATTTAATTTGGCCCACAAGACATTTACCAAAATTAAATTATCAATTTCAATTTTGTTTGTATATGCCTGTTTTTTAATGGTCAATATTCCGAAACTTTTCCAATCTTTTTTTTGCATATTTTTAAATCTTCACAGTCACGATACAAGCATGTCTGCCAGAAAACATTAATATCTACCTTAATAAATAGTCAAACAAAGTGATTCAAAAAAGAAAATGCTAATATAAGATGAAACTACAAATGTATTACAAAGTGAATGTACTGCCGTAACCAGTGGACTATATGCAGAGTGTTGAGAGTTTTTAGATAAACATACATTATTCACTCCCCCTTTATGAAACAGAAACTAAAGTTTGACTAGGGTCTTAGGGTGGATAACTTTGCCAATGAATTGTCTATAATGTAATACCAAAAATTTAAGTCAAAATTGATACCGAGTGAATTCAAAATTTAGGATTTCTCTGAAAATTCTTAACACTCTGTGCCTACATAGTCCACTGGTTACTGCAGTACATTAATTTTGTAATCCTTTTGAAGTGTCTTTGTTGGCATTTTATTTTTTGAATCACTTTGTTTGCTTATTTAATAAACTAGATATTATGTCTGTTTTCATGCGGACATGTTTGCATTGCCTCTTATGAGAAAAGTAGTTGGGGGTCCAAGACTTTTGAAGTGGTGTGTATTAAGCATTAAGAAAGGTTCCAATTTAACATGGCCCATTGCGTATATGGCAACTTTGGACATCCGGCAAAGTACTTGGTATTATAAAAAAATGTTTGCATAATTTAATATTTTTTTTTACTACCAACATGATAAATCACCATTATTTACTCCATTCCTCGAATGAGAAGTAACATTTCTCACCCTAGGTAAATAATAATATTAAAAAAAAACCTAGGTCAATAATGAAACGGAAACGGAAAATGTCAAAATGTCAAACTTGTTAGTTTGACAACTAGTTGTCATTTCGGATTATTTGAAAAATGAGTAGGAAATGATTCATTTCAAAATCTAATCAATTCAAATAATGATAAGGATTGTATCAGTGCTATTAGTAAAAAAATTATATACAGTATGATTCACTTTTCATGACTCCCCATAATATTCTTATTAATAATGCGATTTTGTCAAAAGTTAGATGGAAAGAAGGTACTTTGTATGTATGGAGCTGTCAGGAGATTATTAAATTCATTCTGTCAGTTAGACAACTGAACTTCCAGGCTACTTGATATTTCGAACTATTTGAAAAATAAGTAGAAAATGACTAAAATATAAATCGAATCGAATCAAATATGGTAATATATCAGTGTTAGTAGTAAAAAAAATTGTATATATACCTCGGTTGAGAAGGCCATTATTAACCTCGCACATTATATCCTTCGGCGCTACGCGCCTCAAGGTATAAAAGTGCTCGGTGAATAATGGCTTACTTCTCAACCTAGGTATATAATATACTATTATTCATCTGTTAAAAATGTTGGAGTGCTTTGTTTTTTTTTTACAGTAACCTAGTAAACAAATTAGTTTTCTTTAATAATTCTAGGTTTTCAAGAAATTTCAAGATTTTCTTGATTTCTTTCCAAGAAATCTTGATCTTGAGAAATAATTTCTTGTCTTGTCTTGAAAAACAAGGATCACATCTTGTCTTGAAATGAAGACAAGATCAAGACAAGAACAAAAAGTTTTCAAGAAAATGACCTCTAGTCACTATATAAACATGTATGTAATAATTTAAAGGCAATAGCTTTGACTAATGAGACTGAGGTTAATTACATAATTGGAGAATTAAAACAAAATTCGGCTCCGGGTTATGATGGCATTACAGTGTTAGATGTAATAAATCTAAAAAAATTAAATACTGCCTATTGTTGTCCGATTAATAAATGGCGTTTTTAACAGCGGAATTTTTCCACCTGAATAAAAAATAAGCAAGATAACGCCGATATTTAAATCGGGGAATAGGGACAATATGAACAATTATAGGCCAATTTCGGTCATAACTGTGTTTTCTCAAATTATTGAAAACATTGTTAAAATAAGAATGATGTATTTTATTAATGAAAATCAGACTGTAGATTTGTTCCAGTATGGATTTATCAAGAATAGTAATACTATGTCAGCTACCTTTGATTTTGTAAATTGTATTGCACAAGGATTGGACCGGAAAAATATGGCTGTGGCGGTATTTTTATATTTGTAAAAAAGGCTTTTGACGTTGTGTCACTAGACATTCTATTACCTAAACTTTATAATTTGGGATTTCGGGAAACTTTTTTGAATTTCATAAAAACGTACCTATGAGATAGAAACCAGTTTGTAAAATTAGATAACTTTGTTAGTGATACTTTACCTATTAACCATGGAGTTTCGCAAGGGTCGGTGTTGGGACCATTGCTTTATTCTTTGTACGTTCTTAGTTTAAAAGTGGCAAACTTAGAGGCAAGATATTATACTTTTGCGAACGACACAGCTTTGGTATATTTTGAATCAGATTTGGTTTTGCTGGAGAATAAAATTAATAGGGATTTAAATCGATATCTTCAATTTTTGTATAAAAATAAACTAAACGTAAGTATTGACAAAACTATTGTATTTCCACAAAAAACAAAGAAATTGGTAACATAAATCTACACCTGAATAATTTTCCTTTAGAAAAAGTCGCATCAATCAAATATTTGGGCCTGCAGATAGATGAATCTCTAAATTGGCAAGGTCTCACTAATTATGTAATTGACAGAATAAATGCAATGGTGCCAATTATATATAGATGTAGAAACTATTTAACAGATAAAACAAAGCTAAATATTTATAATTCATATTTTTTGGTGCATCTTAGATACCTTCTACTTGTTTGAGGAACTTGTTCAAATGGTACTTTCAATAAAATGAAAATTTTACAAAATAAAATTCTAAAAATTACTTTTAACTATTATTTATTAACAAATACAGATTTATTATATAGAGAGATAGGTGTTTTTAAAGTAGAACATATTTTTATTATAGAACAATGTAAATTAATGTATAAAATAATTAATAGTAAACAAAAGTGTAATTCTGATTTCACATTTCTGAATGTACTTCTTCTTCATTCTTGATTTTAGGCGAGTTGCCTGTTCAATTATCGTCCACTTGCGTGAGGCTGTCGCTCCATCGTCTCCTGGGGCGCCCAACGTCTCTTCGTCCCAATGGGGACTTGTCGCGAGCAATTCTCACAAGTCTGCGGTTGTCCATCCTGCTTATGTGTTCATCCCATTCCTTCTTTCTGTTTGCTACCCAGTCATTGATGTTCTTGATATTACAGGCTGTTCTGATATTCTCGCTTCTCTCTCTATCCCGCAGTGTCTTTCCAGTGATTCTACGGAGTATCTTCATCTCAGCTGTCTTGAGTCTTTTGGTTTTCGCTGTTTCTGGCCTGGTTCCTGCGGTATATGTCATCACCGGCATCACGACGGTTTTGTAGATCCTCGATTTAGTGTCCGTTCCCATACTCTTATTGCACCATATTGTATCCAGGCAGCCAGCTATTCTAATTGCTTTTGTTGTGTGCCTCTGCCTCAATATCACCAAAGCCGGAAAGTTCCATGCCAAGGTAGTTAAATTTCATTTTCTGCTCGATTACTTTACCGGC
>MU185407.1:56868-81330 GCA_016904865.1 Pissodes strobi | reverse complement strand
TAAATATTTCTACTGATCTCATTGATAATTAATATTTGATGGCCTAATATGTGTATACATTTTCATATTGCTATTAACATAATTTCCATAAATATTTCTACTGATCTCATTGATAATTAATATCTGATGGCATAACAGGTGTATATATTTGGATATTGTTATAAACATAATTTACATAAATATTTGTTCTATTTTCATGGATAATTCATATTTGATTACATAACCTGTGTATATATTTAATGAAATCGTGTTATGCTGTGATCAACACTGCTTTAAGTGAAAACATAAAATGTATTATTTGCTGTCTTTTCGTGCTAGGGTTTTAATATTAGAATGAGTGAGAGAGTACACAAGGGCCTTGATGAATCTATACTAACCATTTCCTACCCTGACGGGAGAATATCCTAGTTATTAATATAATGATCATTCTAGAGATAAGTTTAAAACTATACTATGGTATTGTCCCATATTTGCAACTAAATAGCTGGGTAGCCTCCGTAATCCAGGACCTCAGTACCCACCAGCGGCGTCTGGTTAACTAACAAAAACCTCTTCAGTTTTAAATGTATTGTTGCAAGTGTGGAACTGCGAATTGTGGTACGGGAGACAGTAATTTAATTAATTAAAATACTAATAGATTATACAGCATAATTCGGTTTAGGAATTTAGATCGAGGGTTTCTCTGCCGTACTCTTTCCCCTCGTGAATTCCAGGCTGAGTCCGGCACGTTTTTCTTTAATAAATTAGGCGTATTAGGAATCTGTGGTTTCATTTACATGATGCACCTTTCCCTCAAGTTTCCCTAAATGTGTTCCGTTGAAGCGCATAATGAGTGAGTAAAATTGTGCAAGATATAATAATAACACAACGTAGGTATTGGTCCTCTTTTTAATCCATTTCTTTTTAATCTAATTTGACGATCATTGGCAAAATAAAGGCAAACCACAATTTTACTTATCTGATTCAACTATTTTGAATCGACCCGGGTACGTTATACTACACTATTAATTTTGTGTTTAAAATATCTGAGCATAATTATATTGAAAAGTAATGGTTGAGTTTACTAATGAGGAGTTGGCAGACATGCATATGGCTTGGCTGATAGCAGATCGCCGGAAGCTAGACTATTGTATCAAGACTCAAGTGCGCTCTCCTTACAGTCATACCAGATAGGTGAACATTATAAGAGGTTGACTGAAACGTATACTTGGAAGAGTAAGAACTCCAGAAATTGAAGCAGTTTTAAATTCGATTGATGGAAATCATTACAGATTTTTGACGAACTGTAGCTCGCCTAGTTTTCAATTTAGGAAAAAACTTCATATAAAAGTTGTTCTGCTTTTCATTCTCTTTCAAATTAAATATAGGATAGTTTTTGCTAGGACACAGAGAAAAAAAGTTATAGCTGAAAATTCTGAAAAACTGTCAACATTTTTGAGGTCGAAAACTTGGTTTCGACAATATACACAAGATAAAAAAAATAAAATCTACCTGATTTGCTTCGAGGTTAAAAGTACCCCGTCATTGGACTAATTTTCTCTATAAATTTGTTATGCAGTCTTATTAAATTTTGTAATATCCAACAGCTGTTAATCGCTTATTAGTGTCAAAATATATAAAAATCCGTCCTATATCAAAAATTTAACGCGGAAGGCATTCTGAGGTCAGATTAACCCCCCCCACACACATTTTAACTCATCACAGAGGTAGACCGCGGCATGCAGCAGACATGTTACCTTAAATTTGTACCAATATCTGGCTCAAGATTTCAAAATTTCACCAGATATTTGATATCTATAGGCGAAGTGAGTAGGTACACGACGCTCTTGAAAGGTTAAAAAGAACTTATCATTTTGATAGTCAGGCATTACTATAGCATTGTATTTTACTGTATAAACAATGACTGTAGTAATGTCGTGGTAATGCTTATTGATTACATGCTTACTTCCATACATACATTATGACTCAATCAAAACAAAAACTAGCTATGATTCCTTTTCTACACATCTTACTGAAAATTATATTCACATTCATCTTTCTGCTACTGAATATGTGTACTCTCTCTTCAGATATAGATAAAGACCAATAATTTTATGGAAAACCATTTTTATTTTATATAGTCTTACAATATATAAAAACAAAACCTAAATAAATAGGTTATTCATTCATTTTTTGGATTTCTTTTCTTTGCCTGCTTTAGTCACATCATCGGGATTTTCGGCGGCATCTTTCGCCCTCTTAGCGCGGATACCAACCAATCTTGCATCAGCACGTGCTTTCCTAAAATAAAACAAATGATTTATTTTTAACTAAAACTTTTGCTTACAGCAAAGTTTTGAAAAATAATTTCCTAAACAAACGAACCTATATACTTGTCCAGATAAATTAAATGGGAATTATACATTTGAACTTTCCATAAACTCAATTACTAAATCCCTACAAAAAATAGTTGATAACAAAAAAACAACAATACACAGACAATATTGAAAATACCAGATTACATTTTAAAAAACAGTTCAAGACATTTAATTCTAGGTATGATTTTGAAGCATTTAGATGACAATGACCTTTCATGCAATGTAATTTCTTTTCTAAAAGTAAATCACATGATATCTGCCATTAATAACCTAACTGTGCTAATGTATCCTGCACCTACTGGCTGTCATTAATTTTCGATATAATTTTGGATCTTCCATTCATTTGAAAAGCACATTAAAAAATTACAACATTGCAATCAAAAGGGTTGAAAATGTTGTGGCCCTGCATTGTAATCTGGATAGGTGCTTTCCTGTTTGTTCAATGCTGATTATTTGGTCTTATTTTATGTTCCTTTTATAAGTATAACATCCAATTAATAATAGGAGGCAATCCATGTGACAAAACTATTTGGTAATAAAGAATATCTTAAGAGCAAAACACACTACCCATAAAAACAAATATGGCCCTTAAACACTTTTGGAGATAAGGCTTTAACAAGGGAAACATTCGTTTTCAGTAAAGGCATTTAATAATCAGCTACAGCTGATAAAAAATTAGACATATCTGGGAACAATCCAACATACCATCTTTAAAATTTGTTTTTACATAAATGAGTATGATCTAACCATTTCAGCCAGCACTGCAGTGTTGCTGCTTATACCTGAAAATAGCACAATCTCCAGAATGTAAAATGTGTTGCATTTACTTCTGATTAATTTTTCATAAAATATCCATCTAGAATACTCCTCTGTTGATCTTAATACCTAAGCATGTATATGGAATTATATAGATGCTGCTACTTTCAAGTATAAAACTCTATTAATTAAAATATTTTAGATATATATTTTAGAATTTATGAATAATCAAAGTTTAAATACACAATTTTCCATCCATCGTGAATCAGCCAGTATTTGTTTCACCTAGAAACCAGTAACAATGCCATAATGCACTTCAAAAAGTTAAATATGATGAATAAATGTTCAGTATTTGTAATGAGAAATAGGGGAACTACTCTTAGCAGTAACTTGAGAAAATCTTACCTTAGTGTGATATAGACATTGAACTTCTTTTCTTCGTCTGTAGGTACACGTGCCTTTGTTCTTAAAGTTGCCTGTTTAATTGGTAAAACTTTACCAGTCAGTTGGGTAGCTACCTTCCTCTCTTCTTCTGTAGCTTCACCAGCACGCAATTTGCTCTTCTGGTGCACAGGGAACAGAATCAATTTTGACCTAAAAAAAATTATATTTAACGTGATTTCTAATGGATTTAAAATTAGAGAACTGAAATATTTTGATTGAAAGTGCTCTTACTTGTATTCTTTAAGACGTTGAGTATTGACTTGAATTGACTCAACAGACTTATTTCTCCTGCGAGGGTCGACAGCAATTCCAATCGTCTTGGCAAATCTAGGGTTAAGTCCAGCAGCCTTCAGTTCTTGTAGTGTGAAACCACGACCAGCACGTACCTATATAAAAATCACTTTATTATTCAAAGCAAGAAGCAAAAAAAATTCTGTATCTTTCTCAGACTTAAAATTTCTTTATTTGGTGTAAGAAAATATTTCAGAACCCTAACCTCATTAAACATAGGTAAAAATAAACTTTCAAAACAAAAAAGAACATCAGTTGGAAGGAAAACAGAGTTAACTTAAGTAAACCATGACTCAAAACAAGAATTTATTTATTTGTTTTTTCTATTGGCAAAACAGGTGCGTAATATTCTGTTTTCAGTAAAATAAATATTTCGGACTTCCAATGCCTTCATTTTTTTAATCACAATGTTTGTGAGAGTTTTATATTAGTAATAGTGATGTGTTCTTATTAATGCAACATTTTAAAACTTATTATTAGATCTTTTATGATTTCAAGTGAGAGCACTTCGCTGTAGAGCACTTTATTATAATTATTGTAGAAACATCTCTTTGTTTTAGTAAAATGACTTTTATATGTTTAGAACTTTTACTTAGTGTGAAAATTATGCTATTTAGAGAGAAAGGTTACATATCATATAGAACCTGGCAACAATAATCTCACCTCACATAGTGTCAAAATTATAACATAGAACTATACTTTTAAGATAGGGATTTGTTACATTTTCAAAGGGAAGTAAAGGTCTAACACATTTTCTTAGATCTTAAAATCAACGAATATGTGATGGTCTATACCACAGTTAATCAATATTGGGTTTAAAAATAAAGTACAACAAAGCGACACTTCATGCCAATTTTGATACAAATTTAAGCACATTTTACAGAAATTATATGATTTCTTGATATTCAAACGTTGTATTAGATGTCTTCATGAAAACATTTAAAAACCGGATCGCGTAACCAATTACCTTAGTATGATACCGGATGGTAGGACACCTTACTACAGGCCTCAAAGGTCCAGCAGCAGGTCTGGGTGCAATAGCTCTTGCTTTCTTCACGCGGTTTTGATGCCGTCTAATTTTGCGCGCCGGCTGGTTGAACCATGTTTTTACGAATCTTTGCCAATCCTTATGGAAATGGCCATTTGGAATCATATTATTACCTTTTGGTGCCATTGCGAATTTATTTTTACACTGGCACTACACAAAACACGTGCAAACGTCGAAATGGACGACACGAAAAAGGTTTCTTCTAGTTTATTTTCGTTTATTCTCATCTAGGGACTTTTGCTGTCAATGCTGTCACTTCTGGCATCATTTGAAGCAGTGTTGCCGCGCTGTGTTTCTGACATGTACTGAGCAGAAGCAAAAAATGTACTAGATTGCAGCGCTACCAAGTCAAAAATCCACTGAGTCATTTTTCTACTAAAAACGCTAGAATGGTACTTTTTCAGTTTAACAGCCATTGGAATTTTGTAAACGCATTTTTTCTTCTTTATTCAGATATATACATTTAGAAATATAAGTATTTCTTTACATTACATTGAGTTAGCTCGAGTTATTTCTTATTGATTTCTTGTTGATTCGAGCACAAAATATCCGAGTTTCCCCGTAAAAAAAGGTGCAACTTTTGGCAACTTGACAAGAGTCTAACGCTCCTACTAAATTTTCGATGCGAACCCGTGCATGCGCAATGGCGAAAAAGAATAATAGGTATTATTATTATTATGGCTTTGCCTCTTTGACAGGGCCATAGGCAGGGTTACGCAATACGCAAGGGCAGGCGCAGCCCCTGGCAAATTATTTGCCTGCCCAAGATCATTCCTAGGGCAAATAGCAGAAATTTTTTCATTTTTAATCTTTGCCGAGGGTAAGGGAAAAAATTGAATGATCGAAGAAACCGATCGACGACTGCAATTATTCTGATTTTGTTTAAAATATTATATATATTTACTTATTATTCTACGTGAACCATAAAAGGCTTTTGCTTAATTTAACGAGATATTTTATTCCTTCATTTAGTTTATACGCACTATATAAACTGTGAGGGCCAAAAGGCATAAATTCGTAAAAAATTTAATGAATTTCTTTTTGTAAAAAGAGCTCGGACAAATAAATTATTGTTTCTCTATTCCTGCGTTTTCTTGTTATTAGTCCGCTTTCCTGTTGTTGGGTAATGATTTATTATTTTGTATGTTATGTCAAAGAAAGCCATTTTATAACTTCTAACATAAAATGTGGGAACCACTATTATAATAGGAATATCAATAGGAAATATTTTTGTGTTATGTTCAGTGTTACCAGGTCTACTATTTTTGTAGTAGATCTACTATTTTTGACCTTTGGCTACTATTCTACTTTCTTAAAGGTAAATTCTACTATTATTTAGAGAAAAACAGAGTACTTGATTAAAAATCCTAAAACTACAAGAAAAAATTAAAAAATTAAACAGAAATCTTAAAATTCTAACATAAATCTTAATTATTTTTGTGCAGTGGGAAGTGGGATTGTCTCTGGTGGGATTACGTTGCTATTTTTGTGCAGTTTTAAAAGATGGCACTACCACCACAAGTTCCATATATACATATAAGGGATTCACCGACTCGTTCTTTCAATCGTTTAAACGTCATTAGCATTTTACTTACGACTAGGGATGCACAAAATTTCAAAAACATCGATATATCGAATATCGATGTATCGAATACTTAAACATCGATATGTAAAAAATATCGCTTCTTAACCATCGATACATCGAAAATATCGAACAAATTACATCGATGTATCGTAAAAAATAATATATATATTTAAGCTTTCTACATTCTACATAACATCATAATTATCATCTATCATATACATATATCTTGTAAATAATAAATATTTAAGCCAACTTGACTTGACAAATTACTCGTACTGCCCGATGTTTGAATTTTCTTGCCACAGAAATTGCATTTTGCCAATGTTTTGTCAGTTTTGTGAAATACTTGCACAAAGCGCCTCGAGCCATAATCAATCACTAAACACCGAAATTACTAAAACACGCCAAATTTTTAAGAACAATAAGAACAAAGAACAGGATAACATAAAAGGAACAGACTAATTAAACGATAACAAGTAGGTATATAAAAGTAAAATATAAATATTCTGAGGATGAGGCAGAGGAACCACCCGATAAAAGAATCTGCGAATACAGTTGCGACATATTTGATGTTTTACCTCAACTAAGCTGGCATGGTATTTTTAAGTTGTGAATGGTGAGAGCTATTCGCGAAAACCATTTATCAAGAGATGGCAGATAGATCTGAAAGCTGTTTGTTTTACAACGGCGTTCTTAGAATGTTTGTTTTAATTAATAAACTAATAAATTCGTCAATATGGCTAATAGCTACTTTTAATTAAATGCACTGTAAAACATAATTTAACGTGTAAAAAAAATGAATAACAGAACAAGTTCGTAAAAAAACTAGAGGAAAACAATGCCAAAAACGTTGTTTTTTTGGGATCAAATAGATGGCGATACTGGTAGTGGACGTGGTTCTTGGGTATTGTGCCTTAAAGCCACTGTATTTTCGCCCTTATATATATTTATCTATGACTGTATTCTTGGAAATTGACGAGAGCACAAAGTTTTCGATCTCTCGTTCGTGTTACGTCACGAGTAATTGCGCCATTGCGCGTAACTATCGCGTTGTGATTTATCCATCGATATATCGTATATCGTTGTCACATATATCGATGTACGATAATATCGACTTAAAATCCATCGATGCCAAAATATCGATATTTAAGTGTCGATATATCGATATTTTCGATGTATCGGAAAATATCGTGCATCCCTACTTACGACTTGTCACTTGTGAGTCGGCGCGTTTACTCAAAACCGACTGAATAACAGGTGTTATTGGTTTACTGTTAGTGGTATTAATTCTGCTTTACTTCAGTTTTACCATCAATAGGTATGTTTTTTTTTAAAGCTAGACAGTGAATTTGTAATCTACTATTTTTTTAATCAATCTACTATTTTTTTTACATCAATCTCTACCTAACTGTAAAACTGATCTGGCAACACTGGTTATGTTTTGTGTTTTATTTTGTTTGTTAAGTAACATAGTTCTAGTTCATCCATAACATGTGACTAGGAGCATCTTGGACCATTATAAAATCTCAACAAAAAACTACCATTGATTCATCACTAACAGCTGATGATTTTAACAATTTCTTCAAGAATAAATGAGAATCATCAAGATGACATAAAATTTTTAGGAATATGGTTAGACCACGGGTTAAGTTTTAAAACACATTTAGACTATATAGCAAACACACTGGCCAGGAGCATGTTTCTTAAGAAATCTTAAATCTCTTGTACCACTTGAAACATGTCTGTAGGCTTTCCACGGAATGTTCCGATCTGTTTCTTGTTATGCGATACTGACCTGGGGGCATTCATGCCATTCTGAAAAAGTGTTCCGACTCCAAACGCGTACGGTTCGCGTGATAGGGGGATTGGGATACAGAGAAGATGTAAGGCATAAAGTTATAGAACTGAAAATAATGACAATACCATCCAAATATCTCTAAGAAGATCATAATTATTATGACACGTATAGTAAGACAAACGATTTATATGATTATCCAGTGAGATCACAATAGTATATTATTTTATATGGAGGAAAAGTAATACTTTTCATGGCGCGCTCGTGTTTAACAGCCGAACGGAGTGAGGCTGGTAATAGAGAGCAAGCCATGAAAAGTAACTTTTCATCAATCAATCAATCAATCAATCTTTATTTAGGAATCACCTAATACAATTAATCTACATAAAAATGACATGCCACAAATACTAAAAAAGGCTATTAATAATTAATAATACACAACGCACAATACCAAACAGAACACTAACAGGTATTTAAGGAGGCGAGTAATTTTCTTTTGAATTCAGCCACAGTTCTGGACTGTTTAATTTCGATACCTAGAGAGTTATATTTACTCAAGCCATCATTGAAAATTGATTTTCTGGTTTTTTTATAGTTAACTCTTTGAACATGAAAATGATTAGCTGACCTTGTGGGGTAATTATGAATCTGATCGTTATATATTATAAACTCTTCAAAATATGGAGGTAGCAGTTTTTTTACAATTTTAAAGATAAAAATCATTGTATTTACAAACATTCTAGCATCAACAGGGCACCACTGTAACAATTCATGCATAAATCTAATACTTGTGTATCTGCTGCATCCAATAAAATATGCTGTTTTTTCTTCAAATGTCGACAAATTAATGCAAAAACGTCGCTTTTTAATAGTAATAATAATTATTATTAAAGATAAGTTGGTTCGCAAGGCGGCTTAGACCGGTGCGGTGTCGGTGAATAGGCTCAGTTTGTTGCTATAATAATGTCATATAAAGCTGTCAGTGGACACTGTCAACAATAATTATTTTTTTAAAATTGCGTTTTCGATTGCGTTTTAATTCCGTATTGATAAGCAGTTATTGAGTAAGTTCGATTAAATAATAACCAATTGTTCCTAAATTAGTGATTTTTAGAAATGCAGTCACAAATTGAGTGATAAATACAAATTTTAGTTTAATAACTCTTGAGTTGTTGACGCTTATTTTGATGTTTGTTTGTATTGTATCTATGTTGATATGACAACACTTTTACCTCCGCCGGCGGAAAAGTGAAAAGTAAAGCTCCGGCGGAGGAAAAGCGAAACTTCACTGCCGCCTACACAGTCGAGTAATGATGGATTTACTGACGTTTGAAGAAAAAATAATTTTAGAATACAGTTCCTTAGATTGAGTAGATCTAGAATGGCTACCAATTACTACTGCCCACAGTTTTTTTTAATAAAGTTTCAAATGCAATTAAATCAAAATCTTTTCCAAACTTAAAAAATTTAATTAAAAACATTCTTATTACCAATGCTTTCTACAGTATAAATGAGTTTTTATCTTATGATTTATAAATATGGGATAGGCATGAAAAGGAATAGGTTTTTCTGTAGAAGGTTAGGTTGGATTTCTTTTCTTTTTAAGTTGTGTGTGAAATTTGAAACTGTAAAGTTATTATTTTAATAATTCCTTATGTGTATTTCTTTTAAACTGTAACAAGCAAATTTTGGAGAGGCGACGTGCGACGTTCAAATAGGCGAGGACGTGGCAACCCTGGAAAACGAAGCAGTAGAATCGAATCGGTGTTATATAATATGGAGTATATAGATAGATTAAAAATAAGGCGTAGATCATAGATAAAACACTAAAAAAAAAGCGTAGATATAGTTATTGTACGATAGACGATAGCGGAGTCGACTCATGGCGTTATGTAATTATGATGACTATACTGGCGAAGTTTTAAGGTGTAAGGCGGAAATATTTGTGGCTGTAATAATATTGGCGAAATAAAACGTGTTACTAAAAATTAATCGTTTACAAAACTTTTAAACTAGATACAAAGGTACTTTTATATTAAGTTACTTTATTTTATTTTAATATTGATGTGTATTTAGAATTAATAGATTGTATGGATACTATCTTGATCCACTCAATGATCAAGTCCAAAATTGATGTGTGGAAGAAATTAAATTTTATTACACAAATAAACTGATTTGATTTGATGATGTATCTTTTTAAATAATAGTATATTATGATACCTATAAGTGTATAAGAGGGCCTTTAAAGCACGCGCGACATATTTCAAAACACGACGCGCAGCGGAGTGTTTTGTAAGTCGCAAGGGCTTTAAAGGCCTCTTATACACGTATATCATACGCTATTTTTTATTACGAATGCATCATAATCTCAAAAATGTTTTAAATATTAAACTTAAGAGATATATTGACGAATATATTAATCTGTCATATTTGACATGATCAAATGTTTCTATGGCAACCTTTAAAAATGTAGGCGCATCATATACATCATTTTAAGCACGCTGCAGCGTGCGATAATCGTTGATTATGATGCATGCGTAATAAAAAATAAACTATGTGTGTGAGCCTGTCCAAAAGTTTATTCTGCCTATGCTATTTATTCTTTCTGGCTACGGCCCTGATCTTTGACAAGGCTTGTCAAAGCTTTGCATGCATCTCCGCTGGCTTCGCTCGCTAGGGGGCGGAATCGACCAGAACTAACCAAAGCAAACCCGAGGCTAACCCAAAATTAAGAAAAAACGTAAGTTAATTAAAAACAAACATAACCCTAAAAAAGGGTAAACAAGACATCTGTCGCGACTGATGGGAATCGAACCCGCAGCACAGAAATGACCTTTGGGGCTTTTTGTGGAATAACCAAACAATTGCGCAACATTTTAATGGTCAAACGGTGTTTTAAAAGTACCTAAATAAAGAAGAAAAAAAATTGAGGGAGTCTGCTAGTACTCGAGACTGATGTGTAATCCTATAATTCCTATATCGACATGATCGACATGAAAATCTAATGCCACCTGAGGCCGCGTGACGTCTGTATATAGGCAACCACTTATTTCGAATTGGTTCCCTATATTCAGGTGTTAGAAAGAATACGTTTTACACTAACGGTTACAAACAGCCTGCAAAATACATTTCCGTCACAGATACCGCCTGACGTGCGTTACATTTGTAACGTTTACATTAGAATGTCTAATATTACACTTCACGCATAGCCCTCGGCTCGCTTCGCTCGCTACAGAGGCGCATCGATCAACAACTAACCATGCCCAAAGTCAAGGAATAAATTTTACAAATATAACCTCAACAAAATAAAGATAGGATTAAAAATAACCGTAAAAATCAACGCGAGCGAAGCCGCGGGTAAAAGCTAAAAGTGTTCTATGTCCTTTACTATACTCTTGAAACTATCTGTACACAATTTCATGATGATCGGTTAAGTAGTTTACGCGTGGAAAATAGGATTAAAAATAACCGTAAAAATCAAGGCGAGCGAAGCTGCGGATAAAAGCTAAAAGTGTCCTATGTCCTATCTTGAAAATATCTGTATAAAATTTCATAAGTAGTTTACGCGTGGAAAATAGAATTAAAACTAACCGCAAAAATGAACGCGAGCGAAACCACGGGTAAAAGCTAAAAGTGTCCTAGTCCATTACTATATTCTTGAAAATATCTGTACAAAATTTCATTATGATCGGTTGAGTAGTTTATGCATGAAAGCGTAAGAAACAAACAAACGAACACATTCGCATAATATTTGTTATCCGCATTTATAATATTAGTTAGGTTAGGATTCTTTAATAATACTTACTGGCGGCTTCAAACAGAGTGGATTAATTCACGACACAAATTCGACACGAAAGTCTAATGCCATCAGGAATAACATCAACCTATGGACACAGCTTATTCACTACGTCATCTTAGGGCGGCATCCTTTGATTTGGGAAAGCTAATAACCAAATTTTGCAAATTTTAGAAGAGGGCCATGATTCAATATTGTTTTAAACGTCTGGGGATCTGAATAATACTTTTGACAGTTCGTTTAATTTATTTATCATCTAAACTCCGTTTAAAAACGATTTTAATTGGCAAAATTGTATAAAAATCCGAAATTTGTCGTGAATTTTAAAGTGAAAATTAATTTTAAATTCAACCGTCTATTAAGAATAAGCTGTGCTATAGATCCAAATATACTGCGAATATAATATAATGAAAATATAATACCGCCCTAGCGGCTAGCTTTTTAGAAGCGCCATTTGAGTAGTTGCAATCGCGGCAGTCCTGGATTAGTTTGCTCCTCAATGCGCACGGGATATAATGTCACATCGGTTTACACATTCCGTCCCCACATTTCCGTCCCATTTGCCGAGATTTACCCTCATACCGCCGCGTAAGATGTTTACACATCAAAAAATGTTTCTACAAAATGCCAATGGTTGTTAATGCGAAAAATTACCACGTGCTGTTTTGTTTACATTTTATAGAATTTGTTTGTAATATTATTGATGTGTAAACATCTTACGAGGCGGTATGAGGAAAAATCTCGGCAAATTTGACGGAAATGTGGAGACGGAAATGTGGGAACGAAATGTGTAAACCGATGTGACATTATAACCCGTGCGCATTGACGAGCAAGCTAATCCAGGAGGGCCGCGATTGCAATGAGTCAAATGGCGCTCCTAAAAAGCTAGCCGCTAGGGCGGTATTTGATTTTAATTATATTATATTCGCTGTATATTTGGATCCATATCACGGCTTATTTATGATAGTCGGTTGAATTTAAAATGAATTTCGCTTCAAAATCCACTACAAATTCGGGCGTAGCCATGGCTATCGTCCTAAAAAAGTCAGGAAATTTCGGATTTTTATATAATTTAATTAATTAATTTAAAATCGTTTTTAAACGGGTTTCGGAAAATAAAAAAGCATATTTTTAATTAAACGAACTGTCCAAAATATTGTTCAGATGTCCAGATGTTTAAAACAATATTGAGTCATGGTTCTCCTCTAAACTTTGCAAAATTTAGTTATTGACTTTCCCAAATCAAAGAATGATGGCCCAAGATGATTAGCTGGTAGTGAATAAGCTGTGTCCATAGCTTGATGTTATTCCTGGTGGCATTAGATTTTAGTGTCGAATTTGTGCAGTGAATTAATCCACTTCAATTAAAGCTGCCAGTAAGTATTATTAAAGAATCCTAACTAATATTGTAAATGAGAATAACTAATATTATAAATACGAATGTGTTTGTTTCTTACGCTTTCACGCATAAACTACTCAACCGATTATTATGAAATTTTGTACAGATATTTTAAAGTATAGTAATGTACATATGACAGTTTTAGCTTTTACCCGCAGTTTCGCTCGTGTTTATTTTCACGGTTAGTTTTGATGTGTAAACATCTTACGTGGCGGTATGAGAGTAAATCTCGGAAAATGGGACGGAAAAGTGCAGGCGAATGGGGACGGAAATGTGTAAACGGCTCTGACATCATAACCATACGCAGTGATTTTATGAGGGTTGCTCAAATATTATTTGTGCATGTCGATATAGGATATGTTTACACATCAGTGTCGCGCTCGAGTATTAGCAGACTCGCTCATTTTGTTGATGTGTAAACATCTTACGCGGCGGTATGAGAGCTGTCATACCTCCGGGCTCTGTTCCTTTTTCTAATATACATTAATCACATCACATACCTAAAAATCAATGGTAAAATTTCCCTCTTTGCTGACGACACAAGCATAACTTGGAGTGATTCTAATACTTTCTCTCTACACTCTAATATCTTCAGCGATCTCGTCACAATTAAAACCTGGTCTGACTCAAATTGGCTCTGTGTCAACGTTGATAAAATGGTACCCTTATCTCATAAAACAACCATACAACAACCTTTGCTACTTCACAAGAGCAATATTAAATACGTTGAATCGGCTAAATTCCTAGGTTTGAATATTAGTGCCAACCTTAAGTGGTCCGCACATATTGATTCTTAACAAGAAAACTATCTTCGTCCTGCTTCGCAATTCGATCAGTTTCAAAGGAACTAAATTTGTCTACTGTCAGGCTCACTTCTCTTTGTTTGAATCTCATCTTCGCTACGGCCTTCCTTTTTGGGGCTGCTGTAACACCGAGCAATTTCGTACCATTTTTAAACTTCAAAAGAGAGCAATTCGTTATTTATTTGGTCTTAATGGCAGAGCTCAACGCGAATACTACTTTAAAAAATATAAAATTCTTACGCTTCCTGCTTTGTTTATTTTAGAAACAACTTGTTTAATACGCAAATATCGAACCATATTTACCGAAAGGCCACAACATGAGTAAGCAACAAGAAATTCGAGTCAGGACATCTACCTTCCTTTTCCCTCCTCTGAATTAATAAAAAATTGTATTCTTTATAACTCCAAGAAGTTATACAATACACTCCCGCTACATCTTAAATCCATCCCTACATTTGCTACATTTCGTGAAAAAACGAAAGCTTACCTATAAATGAGTTTTACGTGGATTAAGTTTTTTTTTCTCCATTAATTTCAATTAATCGTGAATCGAGTTTGAATCGGCGAATGCTGTGGATCCTTTATTTTGCGCTCTAGCGCGAACATGGAAAAGAAAATTCTCACTTTTTCCGTCGAGTGTGCTATGAATGGTCATGGAAACCGAAGATAAATAAATGACAGTCCTGCGTTTGTTAAAGTTTGTTGCTGGCAATCGTGTTCTAAATATGCCCGAAGCCCGAATATAATGTCAAAACTGATAGTCATTTGCAAATTTCAGAATAAGGATAGAGAAAAATGTGCATTTAATTTAAAAAAATGCGGCTTTAGAAAAAGTTCTGTGTGTTTTTCGAGCGCAAAGTAAGATTGGGACATTATTTCTCAAGCGGAAATCCGTTACTTGGCGCTCTATATACACAAATAACTATTGTATACATATAGCAAAAACAAAATGAGTCGTATTTTTTATTGGTTTTGTCATTTTCGTTGACATTGCCGAAATACGGGTCATCATATGTCCTGGCGGGAAAAATGCGGGACGTCCCGGGAAATATGGAACGTCTGGCAACCCTACTATAAACCCAAAAGGCGACGGCGACGCGGGCGGAATATAACCGTAACCGTGTGAATGGAACAGCGACAGCGCGCTGCTCGTGCTTCCTCTTCCGATATTAAAGCAGTTTCAATGTAACCGGTTCTTTCGGCGTGGAACCAATGCCACCTTAGTGTAGGTGATGGCGTTAGTGAAACGCGATACCCCGGCGGTATTAAAAAAAAAACCGCGACAATATAACAGTTCCACAGATACCGTCTCACCACTACTTTCTGAACTGTGAACATAAAATTTTGTTATCCCTCAACTTTGCAAACATCCTGAAAATTAGCGAACTTTTCGTCAACTGTGTTTATAAATTGAACTGAATGATTCGATTAGTTCATCCTGAACTAGAATTTCAACGCCCAACTGAACTTCAATATTGCAAACTTTTCGAATTTATAATTCCATTGTACAGATCCATTTATAAACTCGTAAAGTTCGTAATGATGAAGTTCGGTTGGATAGTTCATAGTTGGTGAGGTTCAGACTTCGGAGTTCAGAGATCATTTTATGGCATTTATGAACATCACCAAAAAGTTGGGAAAGTTCATATTTGATTGATTAAAATTCGTAATCAATAGAATTTCGGACATTAAAAATTTGTATAGTTCTGGTGACCGAGATTGTACAAAAATGGATAATTTTAAATTACTTCGATAAGTAGCATTGATGCATCAATATCCTCGATTTCAATCCGTTCTTCAGATTCGGCCATTTTCACAAAAAGTAACAATTAACAATTAAAAACAGCTGACCTTAGAAGAAGAGATCGCAGCGCTGCCACTGTAAGACACGAGAAGAATAATCAGAATAACCACGAGCTCCAGAGAGTTTAGAAGGATCAAGCGTCAGGACCGGACGGAATAGTCATGAAGGAGGCTAAGTTCCTGCCAAATAAAGCCCTTGTCCAGCTAACATGCATCATGAATGTCTCGATCAGACTGTACTACTTCCCGAGGACATGGAAAATTGCCAGGATCATCGTCAACGCCAAACCTCATCGTACCGACCCACCTCCCTGCTACTCACTCTTGGAAAAGTCTTCGCAAGATTTTTCAACAAAAGAATCAACGCGGAGTTCCAAACATTAGGAACCATCATACCAGAGCAGTTCGGATTTCAACGAGAAAAAGCAACATCCATGCGGCTTGTGCACCATGCAATGACAGCAAACAACACCAGAAAGACCACGACAGCGGCATTTCTGGATCTGGAGAAGGCTTATGACACCGTATGGCGGGAGGCCATAGCCACCAAGATGCACGAAGAAAGGATAACACCGGCCATCACGAGAATCATACCTAAAGGACAGGACGACAACAACGCTGATCAACGGGATATAATCAAGAACACGGAGAATAAGGCAGGGACTCCCAGCAGATAGCGGCCGCGCAGATAATAGAACAATGTCAGGCAGATAGCCGAACACTTCAAGAAGTGGAAGCTGAAGATCAACGAGGACAAGACCCAACTGACCAACTTCAATCAGAAACACAGGAGAGAAAGGACACATATCATGAGTAACGGGACACGGATAGAGAACAAGGACACCGTCAAGTACCTCAGTCACACTGGACGCGAAGCTGACGTTCAAGGACCACTTGCACATCACCAAGAAATGAGCAGGAACAGCAGCGAGCGCAATATACCCCTAAATCATGAGGCAATCAAGACTGGACAAGGACACCAAGATCAGACTCTACAACACCTACATCAGACCATGTACACCGCGTCGGTTTGGAACTCCGGAGCAAAGACCAACGTAGAGAAGGTACTCATGCTGGAAAGCTACCCCTTCCGACGCTATTAGGCAACGAGGGCTAGGAGGCTCCTTTTTTCTCCTTATCCTACCTAAAAAAAAAAAATAAATAATCAGGATAATGACAATGCAAACGGACACGGAGGCTGGCAGTAGCCGAAAAATGCAAAAACGAAAAAATGGATAGACAACTCCGGTACCCGCCTGGGTACCGGAGAATCCCGCCCCGAGGTCCAAACCTCGGGCAGCCCTACGGATTCTGGGCAGGGCAACTACCCATTAATTTCGAATCCCAGCACGTGTAACTTTAAACAAGAAAGAGAAAAAAGTCAAATTAATCGATGTATTATAGGAGAGGTCAGCAGAGAAGCAGTAGAAAATCGCAAGGTCGATGATGTGGAACGCCAGCTTCTGCAGAGGCTGTTGGATCCAGAAGACCGCAGGAGATCGATAGAGCGCAATTTTGATATACTGGAGCTTCAAAGAAGAGGATCAACTTCGTCGGTAAAGAGGTAAAAATCATTAAGTAGGGACACAATAGACACATTTTTCTCAACAGTTGTCAAAAGGAAGCGAAATGACGTGTCATTTGAGGAAGATTCGCCAGAAAGAAAACGTGACGGCAGCAGGATAAAAGAAAAAGAGCTAACAAGAGGCATATCAGTCATAATGTCCAATTTGGTCGCACGAATCATATTGTACACAAGGTCATGAAAATAATTTCAGAAACTTTAAAAATTACTATTAACAAAATTGAGTTGGAGTTTAGGGAGAAAGTACAAAGCCTGGAAAGTAGTAATACCGCCGGAAGACAGGCCCAAAGCACTCAAACTGAATCCTGGAATAAAGGTATTGAAAATCTGGTTTCTCAGCTGCCAGTAGAAAGAGATTTTTATGCATGGAACAAGTATAAATCAATGAAGGGGTCTGATAAAATGCTATCGGACAACCGATGTTAAAATTGGAAATCCGCTAGATAGTAGGGATTCGGCAGTCAAAGTAGTGTTGATAGAAAAAGATGATACCGCTATGGATAAAAGCATTCAGAGGCGTTATAGAGACCGATTCCCCGAGCTAAAAGAAATAACAGACAAATATAAACATAAATCGAATAACACAGGTGAAGTACAAAGGTACAGCAAATACAATATCCCAGAAGATTGTGAAGATACCTCTGGATTGGATAGAGTTGAACCTATGGAAACAACTCAGTAGGCTTAAAAGAGACACTGAAGACGAGGATCATGTTGTGCTACATCACATAAAACAAGGGGACATACACACATTAAGAAAGATGTGTGAAATGATTTTCTACGAGACACAGAAGACTGTAACTATATATACCACTAGTGGGTATATGAGACAGATGGGGGAGACTAAGCCGCTGAGAGAGCGCGAGACATGTACGCTTATAATAGAGGATAAAGAAGACATCAAAACGCTGGTCACTGGTATAAAAAGGAATTTAGTGAATACCGCGGCCAGCAAAACCATACGGACGATGAGAACGACTAAGGAAGGTAAGCTATTGATAGTTACAGATCAAGATAAATATGCTGTAAAGTATATCAAGGATGTAGTAAGCAAAAATTTCTCTAATGCCAACGTAAAAGTAAGTGGTAATAAACAGACACAAAAAGAACCGATACACATAAGAGGGATGGACATTGCAACGACCAAAGAGGAAATTAAAGCTGCAATCGAAGAGAAAATTGGAGTACTTGGAGAAGATGAAATAAAAATAAGCGATTTAAGGCTACACCGGGACAATACTCTGGCAGTGACAGTCAATCTAGAGAAGGATAAGGCAGAAACAGTCATGGGTCAAAGGAACATAAGAATTAGTTTAGTAAATTGTTCTATGGAGAGGAGAGTAAAGGTTACCAGGTGTACGAAATGCTGGTCCTATGACTACCTTGTGCGGGAGTGTAAAGGGATAGATCGAAGCAACCAATGCTTTAATTGTGGAGAAGTGGGACATAGGCCAAATACGTGTAAGAGCGACGGAAAATGCCCTGTCTGTAAAGAGAGTAGCCACAGGTATGGCACCAGTAAATGCGGAGTATTTAAGAGATCTCTGTCAGTCACAAGACAGGCCGGTTAGGGCCCAAAATAATCTTGTCTATTAGAAAAACCGAATTTAGATTTCTATCATCAAAAGTAGCTTTAATCAGACAGGTCTATTTATATTAAATGGCGCTCACGGTGTTAAATTTTTTTCAACTTAATCTAAATAGATGTAGGGCCGCACATGATCTGATGTCGAGGGATGCAGCGGCAAAAAATATTGACATTCTCATAGGACAAGAGCCCAATAAGAAACTTGAAGACCAGACTTTTCTAGATCAAAAGGGAGATTGCTTCGTAAATGTATATAATACAGAAATAAAGATTCGGTCAGAGGAAGCGGATTCGTCTTTGTAGAAACGCCGTGGTTCATCATATGTTCCTGCTACTTCTCTCCAAATGGAGATATACAGGATTTTAAAACACTACTAGACAACCTTGAAGTCTGTATAAGTGCTGAAAAGAAAAAAATGGATCATTGGTGGGGATCTTAATGCTAAAATATCCATGTTTACAAACCAAGCCACAAACAATCACGGGAAACTTTTGGACGAGTGGATTTCTTCATTGAATTTAGTAGTAGGCAATGTAACTGACACCTTCTGCTCCGTCAGAGGTTCTTCCTGTATTGACCTCACAATGACGTCTAATTCACTATGCAAATATATCAATAATTGGAAGGTTCTAGTTGGAGAGGAAAATTTCAGTGATCACCACACCATATACTTTGAGACACTTGTAACTCCCTGTCCAAAGAAAGAAAGCGAAAATGGACAAGGGACCACACACAACGGGCGAAGATGGAATCTAAACCCTATCACTCTGGAAAATTTAAGAAAAAACAGGCCGGAAGTATTTCCGGATGAAGTTACTTCCCCTGAGGACCTAATAAACAAAATAACAGAGCTCTGTAATACACATCTTCCAAGAGCCAAACAATGAAAAAATGGCAGACAACCTGTATATTGGTGGAATCGAGAAATCGCGGAGAAAAGGAAGATCTGCATTATGGAAAGACGCAAAGTTTCAAGGATGAAAGCGAGAGGAGAAGACTGTGAAGAGCAAAATTTAATATACAAAAATGCGAAAAGAAACCTAAACAAACAAATCGAGATAAACAAAAAAAAACCCACTGGAGTAATCTATGTGAAGAATTAAATAATGACATCTGGGGAAAGGCATACAAAATTGTGATAAACAGACTAAAGCTTAAAAAAAGAACAGTTCCAACAAATGAAGAAATTCAGAAACAAATTAGCCTTTTATTCCCGACATATGAGATAATTACCTGTACACCTACAATCTTGGACCAAAGACTAATTCCACTGTTTACTGAAGCTAAACTACGCGAAGCAACAATCTGCATGAACAACAAAAAAGCGCCTGGCCCCGATGGAATTCTTCCAGAAGTTTTGAAGTTGTGTGCGGAGAAGAGCCCAAAAGCTTTTCTTGATACCTTTAATAAGTGTCTTACCAGGGGAAACTTTCCAAGCATATGGAAAAAGGCCCGGGTCATCTTAATTGAAAAACCCAAGAAATCTCCAGAAGATCCAATCTTATACAGGCCTGTGTCTCTGATTGATACGGCGCGCGGGTAAACTGTTTGAGATCTTAATAAGGGAGAGGCTGGAAGCTGAAATAGATGAGAAAAAGCTGATCCATGAAAACCAGTACGGTTTCAGAAGGGGAAGATCAACCATTAACGCTATAATGAAAGTTAAACAAGTGAATAAAAAGGAGGCATCAAAATAGAGAATTCTGTGCCATGGTTCTCCTGGATATAAAAAACGCATTTGGGTCAGCCCGCTGGAGAGGCATTATTGATAGTCGAAAAAGAGGGGGGGTTAGTCCTGATAAGGATTATCCAATACCTGAGTAACCGTTTGATAATAGATCAATCCGAGAATTGCAGTGAGGTGACGGTGGGAGTTCCTCAGGGGTCAGTCTTGGGCCCTACGCTCTGGAACCTGTTCTACGATGAAGTCCTGAATTTCCCTCGAGAAGACAGTAATATCACTCTGATTGCGTACGCTGACGATCTAGCTATTATCATCAAACAATGCAAAAAATAAATCACTGTTAGAACTCGTAACGGAAAATTTCACAAACGAAATTATACAAAAACTAACAAGTATGAGTCTAGAAGTGGCTTGTCAAAAGACTGAGTTAATTGTGCTGGCGGGCAGACGAAAGATTAAGGAAATGCAGATCAATGTTGATCAGACCATAATTGAAAGCATGGAAATGGCTAAATACCTAGGAATTTTCATGGACAAAGATGCAAAAATGACAACCCAAATAAAAAAATGTAAAAAATTACAAAAATTACAAATATACTGAAAAGAATAATGCCAAATATTGGCGGACCAACATCAAGGAAAAAAAGGATTATCGTCAACGCCGCAATATCGACCATGCTTTATACAGCGCCAGCGTGGGGTGAGGCACTAAAGTATAAAAAGTATAGAGATATGCTAAATAGAGTCTTAAGGAATCTGGGCATTCTTGTCATCAGTGCTTATCGGACAGCTTCAACCGCAGCAGTTGGAGCTGTTGCTGCAATTCCGCCTGCAGAACTGTTGGAAAACGAGAGGATCCAGATATACAGAGATGGTAAAAATACACGCGGTGAGGCAAAAGAAACCTTGTTAAGAGAGTGGCAGATAAAGTGGGATAATTATGAGGGATGGGCAAAAGTGCTTATCCCAAATATAGCGGAATGGTATAACCGTAAGTGGGGAGATATAAATCATCACGCATCACAAACTATAACGGGTTATGGGGTTTTCTCCACTTACCTAAAAAAAATCAAAAAAAATCAAATTGATAATTGCTGGTTCTGTGGAGAAGTGGACGATCCTGAGCACACGCCTTTCCAGTGTCAGCAATTTAACTTATATAGAGAGGAGGCCGAAAATGAGATTGGAGAGAGAATTACTAAACAAAATGTAGGAAACCTAATTCTACTTACCGAAAATCATTTCACATCAATAAGCAAAATGCTAGAAAAAATTATGAAAGAGAAAATCAACAAGGAACAGGAGATTAAAAGCATATTAGAACAATGGACAAAACCTAGAGAAAATATAAGAAAAAAAGCTCTGAAGTAATGCTGAGTAGGCGGTTCCGGAGCCTGTATAGAGGAGAGGGTTTTAGTGGGTCGGCTGTTTCGGAGCTGAAAGTTAACCCCATAGTACCCCAGGTGACAAAACACCAAGGCCCGGGGTGTCTGAAAAGCAGATTTCCTAAACCTCTCAAAAAAAAAATTACAGATTGAAGGATATTAAGACGACGAGAGAAGCCGGAACAAGACCGCCAAAACAGAGAATACAGGAGGCTACGACGAAATTCTCCAGGTACACGATGAGGACGCAGGAAATAACCAGGAACATAGGAAGGATGACCATAGAGGAAATACACAAAATGATCCACGAGGTGATGCTCTAAAGAACCAGGACAAGGACTAGGAAGCCCTCACCAGGAAGGTGTTAGAATTAAAATATCATGTTATTCATTTAGTTATCTTAGGTTTAGGTGGACGCTTGTTAGGTACCACCTTAGTCGGTAGTATATAGGTATTTATCTGCAAATATGTATATATTGTTAAATTTCTATTAGTCTCAGGTCAAATATCAAGAATCTTAAGGCAATTAATTATATATAAATAAATTTATAAATAAATAAATAAAGAGCCTTGTCTAAGTCAGATATGTTTATGATGCGTGCGCAAGCGCAGGATCCGCTACGCGGAAGGATTCGTATAGATGGTTAAGAATAAGTATATGCTGACGGGACGCCAGAATCGTAAACTCTAATTTTACGAATCTTGAACGGGACGCATATTTCGAGACATAGGACGTCAAGAGGCAGATATTTTATTCTTAACCATCTACACTAGTTCTTACGCCTGACGAGTGCTGGGTTTGCACTCGCATCACAATGTTTACATTTGCAATTTGTATATTTTTTCACTTCACGCATGTCGCTCCGCTCGCTTTTCTCTCTCTCAAAGAAAACTAAGCCAAACTAACACAAGGCGTGCCCAAAATTAAGAAAAAAAGATTGAACGAGTCTGCTAGTATTCGTCACTGATGTGTAAATATATCCTATATGGACATCATCGACATGAAAACCTAATGCCATCTTTCGCCGCGTGACACATGAATATAAGCAACCACTTATTTGGAATTGGTTGCCTATATTCTGGCGTTAGAAAGAACACGATTTACAAGGAAGCGCTGAAGTAGTCTGCGCATAGTTATGATGTCACATCCGCTTGCACATTTCCGTCCTATTTGTCGAGATTTACCCTCATACCGCCGCGTAGGATGTTTACACATCGAAAACGTTTTACAAATTATCCTGATGATCGGTTGAGTAGTTTATGCGTGAAAGCGTAAGAAACAAATAAACAAACACATTCGCATTTATAATATTATTTATTCGCATTTATAATATCAGTTAGGATTCTTTAATAATACTTACTGGAAGCTTCAATTGGAGTGAATTAATTTACTGCACAAATTCGACATGAAAATCTAATGCCACCAGGAATAACATCAACCTATGGACACAGCTTATTCCCTACCAGCTAGTCATCTTCGGGCGGCATCCTTTGATTGGGGAAAGTCAATAACAAAATTTTGCAAATTTTGAAACAGGGCCATGACTTAATATTGTTTTAAACGTCTGAGCATCTGAATAATACTTTTGACAGTTCGTTTAATTTAAAATATGCTTTTTTTCATCATCTAAAATCCGTTTAAAATCGCAAAATTGTATAAAAATCCGAAATGTCCGGACTTTTTTAGAACGAATTTGTCTTGGATTTTGAAGCAAAAATTCATTTTAAATTCAACCCTCTATTACAAATAAGCTGTGCTATGGATACACTGCGAATTTAAATATAATGAGAATCTAATACCGCCATAGCAACTAGTTTTTAGAAGCGCCATTTGAGTCATTGCAATCGCGGCCGTCCTGGAATAGCTTCCTCCTCAATGAGCACGGATTATAATGTCACATCGGTTTACACATCCCGTCCCCACATTTCCGTCCCATTTACCGAGATTTACCCTCATACCGCCGCGTAAGATGTTTACACAGCAATAAAATCGATCCTGTTTACGTTGACCTGTTTTTTTCGGAACCGTTTAATTGTAATTGCCTTAACGCTTTGTCTGCTATAAGGCTAACCTAAGACATGCCCAAAATAAAATAATAATAATAATAATAATAATAATAATAATAATAATAATAATAATAA
>MU185407.1:42488-56858 GCA_016904865.1 Pissodes strobi | reverse complement strand
AATAATAATAATAATAATAATAATAATAATAATAATAATAATAATAAACGAAAACGACCCTCTCGTGAAAAGATAAAGTTTAATAGATGTATAAACATGTCGATTTTCGTGCGTTTGGAACAATCGCGCATTTCATGAATACAATACATTTCTTGAATCACACCTTCTCTTTCCACGTGAGAACTGTACAATGATTTGAGAATTCTCCCCCAGATCCATACACCTCATTTGATGGCAATTCATGTAAATCACTCGATAAATCTGATAGTTGTAATTATCTTACCCTTAACGGTAAATAGCAGTAAGACATAAAAAAAATACCGGTAAATAAATACGTCACTATTTCTACGGGAATTTAATTGAATACCGGTACCGGAAGGCTAGACACAAAGGGCATTTACGATAATTGGAGCGGTATCTACCGGTATGTATCTGAGCGTTCGTTAATTTGTGTTCCATTAACCAACCGCGTTCTGTAATTCAATTGAATCTACCGATACATCTACCGCGATCCAACTTTATGGATCTGCTACTTGTGTCGGTAGATGCCGGTTTGTTTACATCTTATATTGACATAACCTACAATCCTACAAATCTAGCCTGCGAGCCTGTTGTTACTTATATACCTTCGAAATTCTGGAAATAATTTAACTATTACATTCTAGAGAGAAATAATTAAAATACCTTCATCATATAGCAAAAAGCAACATTTTCAATATATTTTTCAATAAACATACGTTAATTTTTTCTTGTTTTATGTTTTCTGCCTTGAGACTGAAACTAGTTTCTAATGCCTTCAGTTTCCGAATCATTACTATCTAATATTTGAAAAGTAGCCAAGCACAAAATAAGATTTTTGTAGCCAAGATTCCCATAGCTTGGCGTTTATTTTTCTTTATTATAATTAAATATTTGTTTAGGTTATTCGCGACCCGCACCGTTCTGTTCGACAATTACCATTTACCGGAACGTATCGACGTTAATCAGCTGATTACCGCTGTAAACCTGCTGGTAGATACCGCTACAATTATCGTAAATGCCCAAAGAGTAATACGAAACGGGAGGCGATATTTCAGTTACCTAGTGCATTTATGAATGCATGCTGTTTAAAGACCTCCAATTGGCAAGTATATGGCCCTCCGCTCGCTCCAGGGCTCAACAAAAGGAAACTAACCAAGTACTAACCCAAGCCATACCCAAGAAAAACCCAAAAATTAAAAAAAAAAAAAACAAAATCGACGGGATTTGAACTTGGGTCGCCGGAGTGAAGGCTGACCATGCAGACCCGACCCCTAGACCACGTATAAGTAAGTATATGGTGGGTTCACTGAAGACAATTTTCCAATTTTGCCGACAGCGTTTGGCGACGTGGCGAATCCGGATCAATCTGGTTCGTGGCCACTGGTGGCCACCGAGGCCCCGCTACGAAGGACAGAGAGCGTGCAAAAGCCCTGAGATTGTGTACTTTCGCGTCGCGTTGTCTTATAACAACCGAGGAAGCGCATCAGCAAATACTTTTTGAATCTCTCCCCACAGACCGCTCGCTGTTGCAGGTAGAGTATTTTTTACCGTGCTGCGGCTTTGCGTTTGATGCAAAAACATCAAACGATTCTTGCTGAGTGGCTCTACTCGATATTATTTGTACTCTTCCTAGACCATCTGCTGACTTACAAACAACTGGTTGTATCGCGAAGACTTGGCGTTGGCGAAGACATGCATCACCTCACGTAGCTAGCCAATCACGCGCGTCTCATTCACAAGTGCACTAGTATCTGAAAGTTCGCAAAGGGAGAATAATAAACTAATTATTTCTTGGATGAAACATATGTCAAAGACTATTTATGTCACGACACTATCCACTCCCTTAGTTCGGGGTGTTCCAACTGGTTCGCGTCTACCTACCGCAATTTTGAGCCTTCACGCACGCGTACTCATAAATTTTGCAGTCCTTTTTTCTTAATTTTAGGCATCGCCTTGGGTTAGTTTGGGTTAGATTTGTTTGGTTGCGCCCTCGAAGCCAGTAGAGAACAAGACCGGACTGCTGCCAAATGCGCAGGTCCGAAGGTCGAAAATTTCCTGCAGGCAGCCGCGAGTTTTCAATAGTCTAGTTCTACCAGGGTTTCAATTTTCATGGCGCCTGCGCGAAATAGATTTGTTTAGCTGTCAAGTGTCATATGACGAAGCAAAGGATTTATATTTATAGTCAGACGGTTGATGTATTTGTTGCGATCATGGGTCAAGTTTCGTTTAGCGGAAATCCGTTAGGAAAAGAATACATTTATTTTTTGGTATTAGAGTTTCTCTCTTAATGCAGGATAATCAAAATTTTTCGCCGCAAATACATCATTGTCATTTTCAAAAAAAAATAATTAAATATCCGGTTAGAAGATCGAAAATGTATTTGAAAAAAAATCTTGACTAAGAGTGCCTTTCTACATTTCTAACCCAAATTAACCAGAGTAAAAACACTCTTCACTATTTCCAACTAACCAAAACTAACCCAAACCAACCACAGCTCTTCCAAACTAATCAATAGAAACCAACTCTCACCCAAACTAACCAAAACAAACTCAGACTAGTCAAGATTAACTCAAACTAACCAAGACTAAGCCAAACTAACCCTAATTAACCAGAGTAAAGAGACAAGCGCGCTACGTGCGCTTGTCTATTCACTACCCCAAACTAACCTAAACCAACTACAGCTAATCCAAACTAATCAAAACTATCCAACACTAACTAAAACCAACCCAAACTAATCAAGATTGACCCAGACTAACCAAACTAACCCAGACTAAGCAAAAATAATCGAAACTAACTTTAATTAATCGAACAAGCGCAATGAGACAAGTGCGCTACGCCTACCTAATACAGAACTAAAATTAACCCGAACTAACAAAACACACGTACCTATCTACTATGTCAATTTAAATAATTTCTATAATATTGTCCATATAAACAATTTCCGCGAAAAAATTGTACATGTATAAAGAGCAAATTACTAGCCAAATAGAATCATTATCTAATTTTCATCTCCATAACAGAATTTCGATATTCAAAACTATAAAAAAGAATTTAATTTATTTCCATTAATTAGACATTTTCGCAATAACACCACTTTATTAAATAATAGGTTTTTCTGGACCGGCCTATAGCAAAAAAAAATAATAGGAAAATTATACAGACAGGTTTTAGTTAAATTATGTTATAAAAAAAATCGAATTTTCTGGAAAACAAAACATTTCCGCAGGAAAAAAAATATATTTTTTGCTATTCTTGTGTAAAATCATCCTATAGAACAATATTTTTTGTAGCCGATTTCCGCTAAAAGAAACTTGAGCCGCAATCATTGTGAAAAGGATGCTTCATTTATAGTCAGGCAGTTGATGGTTGATGTATTCATTGCGATCATTGTACGTAGGTTTGTCCAGAAATAGTATTCTTTTTAGTCGTTTGTGATTTATATTTTTTTCCTAGTTTTAAGTAATGCACCATGTCTCATGTCTGAGACATCCGCGCAACTTTAGTATCTTTATTTCCCTAAGTCAAGCGAAGAATATGTTTCTGCGGGTAATCGAACTCACGCGCCCAAATGACAGTTTTCGATCTTCTCCATGAAACCTACTTTATTTATTTACTTCCAAAAGACTTGGTTAGTTCCGGTTAGTCGTGTAATCAACTTTCGGTTAGTTTAACTTAGCCTCAACTTATTTTACTAATTTGAGCCGGTTCCGATACGTTATAATCAATTTTAATAGAATTGGTTGGTTTGGGTTAGTCGTCCAATCAAAGTTCGGTTTGTTTCACTTATTCTCAACTTATTTCAATCATTTGGGTCGGTTCCGATACGTTTGCCACACTCTTTATATTATAACACAAATTGAATCATAACGTAAATCTGGACGAATATTTGAAAACCATGTCGTGACGTGGCCTTGAAAAATCACTCTCACGAAACCAAAGGCGTATTCACTTCAAAAATTATTTATATTGCAATACTATTCCTGTTAATTTGTTTCACCATATTTGATTTTTTAGACTATAAATTTAAAATATTTCTTTTGTGTGTGATAAAATAAAGCAAACAAAATAATTTCTTTTAATAAAGTTTTCCAATGATATTCATGTTAATTCAACCGCAAATATCCTTATTTCATTAAGTCCACTTCAAATTATCGACAGTGTAAACGAGTTGTTCACAATTTAACCAGTGAAATAGGTTGTTTATCCGTCAAACGCGTCAAATGAGACAGAAACAAAATTTGACCCCCAAACATCAAAGGTTCCGACGGTTTCTGTCGCTACTCGATGGTAGATGTACTAGCATAGCATAAGCATATTTATTATTTCAAAATTTATACATTAATAAATCACTAATCCTAGGTTAAGTATGCCAGTGTAGCTACTAGCTAGACTATTTGAACTGTTATTTCGCCCGGTGCTGTTGCTGCAGCACCGTGGCCAACAGTTTGGCACCCGTAGGGGGTTGATATTATTACCTACTTAAATCTAGGGTTCGTGGCACTGCTGTCTGTTCGAACATCACTTGGGTAGCCCCGTCAATGTCGTTACCACTTGTGAATTAGCGAAAGCTAGGACAGAAGTTGTGTTTTATTTAGTAGAAATGCAGGGAAAAATTAAAGAAAAACCCTGCTTAAAGGTAGATGTACTCGGGTATAAATAACAAACCAACATACTCTGTAGTCCGAGAGGCGATCCTCATAATAGTTTGGGTTGTCAGGATTTTGCATCATAAAAATATTGTTTAGTTGGGCCGAATAAGAAACCGTTGGTCGGCCGAGGCTGGCCTTGACGAGTAATTAATTATACAGGGTCTTTCAAAAAGTTCGCATTATATGGGAAACATTTCTCTTCTTGGCAAAAGTTGACGCTTAGAAAAAAAAACAATTTTGACGATGCTAGTTTAAGGATAAGTTATATAGGGTACATAAAAAATACAAAAATTAACGTTAAAAAACAAAAAATCTGGAACATCGGAAAACAGAAAAAATAAAGCTTTTATTAAGATAGAAATAAAATTCAAATACTATTTTTCCCAAAAGTGCATCGTTGCTGAAAAAAATAAGAACAAAATTAAGAAAAAGAGGTTTCTTTTTTCAATAATTGTCATGAATGTTCTCAGCAACAGTGCACCTTTGGAAAAAATGGTATTTGACTTTTATTTTTATCTTAATAAGAGCTTTATCTTTCCTGTAGAAGGTTTTCCGATAATCTAAAATTTTTGTTTTTTTAAATTCAATTTTTGTACTTTTTAAGTACCCTGTATAACTTATCTTTAATTTAGTATTGTCAAAGTTAGTTTTTTTTTCAAGCACCAACTTTTATCAAGAATAAAGTTTTCTGAGGAAACAATAATAAAAAAGTTTCCCGTGTGATGCGAACTTTTTGAAAGACACTATACAAGGTGATTCACGGTCGATGGTAGGTTAGACGTTTCTGGAGAACCACTTAACGGATCATTCTGAAAATTTGGTGTTTATATAAACGAATATGATCTACCTACCTAACCCGATATGTTGCCGGATCCTACACCCGACAAGTGGGAACGGGCTCTTATTCGGCCCAACTAAACAATATTTTTTTATCATGCAAAACCCTGACTGTTCAGACTCTTCAGACACCACACTCTTATGACGGTCGCCTCTTGGACTACTGGTCCTACTGTGTACATGCAAAGCTTCAAAGCATATACATAGATTAGATCGTACTCTTTGGCATATACCTAAAAAATATATTTTGATTCAAAGATTCACAGTTTCTCATAAGCGTCTAGGTATAGGGCTAAACTTTCGATGCGAAACCGTGCATGGGTAATATGGCCGAATCAATGAATAAAGAAGCTTTATTCATTGGGCCGAATGTATCGGAAATATCCATGTCTACGTTCTAGCGAAATATTTTATCGCCTCGGTGGTGTAGTAGGTAGAGGTTTTGTCTGTCATTTCTGCGCTGCGGGTGCGATTCCCGTCCGTCGCGACATATGTTTGTTTCCTATTTCAAAGGTTATGTTTGTTCCTTATTAATTTACTTTTTTTCTTAATATTGGGTTAGTTTTGGTTAGTTCTTGTTGATTGCGCCCTCGTAGCGAGCGTAGGGCAATGCAAAGCCATAATAATACCCATTATTCTTTCTTCCATTAGGCATGCACGGTTTCGCATCGAAACTTTCGCCCTATCCCTAAACGCTTGTACATGACGTCTATGTTGTACCCAAAAACATTTTTCAGGTTAAATGTCTTTGGTTGTACCATTTTCACAGCTGACGACCTGACTTTTGACAATAATTTTATTGACTTTAGCATGTCAAAATTCCGATATTGTTATGACTTATGACCATAGTATTAAATATATGCTTATGACAGTGTAACTTTTTAGTTTTTTCGTATTTTTGTTAATATACGGAAGAAATACCGACATTTTCCCTGAATACAAGACAAGTTAACTTTTAGGTCTAGATGTTTTAATTCAAATACCGACAAACACTGTCCAATTGGTCTTTAATTCCACGGCTAAAATGCCAAGTTCTTTACTATTTGGCATAAACAATGAAGGAAGAGTATATACTTTGTCAACAACCGGTTCAATGTGGAGGGAACTTCCTTACAATGTACAAGAATTCAAAAAATTATCTGGAGTACCCCATTTCCTTTGGGGATTAGGGGGCGACCACCAAATATTTGTTTATGTACACGGATTGGACATACCTATAAGGATCCGTGAAGAATCTTATGAGAATGAGGTGAGGGCACATAAAAGATGTAGGTATATTATATATGGAAAGGGGCTAATGAAATGGTGAAAGATATTTGCTTTATTGCTTTATGACTTATTTATTGAAATATTCAAGATACAGTAGAAACCTGCGGTTATGTGTATGATCATACCAGATCCATGTTTTACTGGATAATTGAAAACTAGTGAAAAAAAAATGTTTTTCAGCGATGGCTCCCTATTGAAGGATTTAGTTCAAGACTATTGCCTACAGACAGAGTGCATTTTTCGAATGCTGAAGGAACTGTTGATAGATCAATAGATAAAATTCGGCTTCCTTCTATGGCATGGCAATGGGAAGGTAATAATACATAAGTTTGTATCTCACATGGTGATGGCTGTTGTCTTTGCCTTGATTAATTTTGTGTTTCATCCAATTCTTTAGCCTAACTTTGCTAAAAATGACTTCGTATTTTTCCTTCTATTTAAGGTATTTCTGTATAAGAACAGTGTCAGAAAAAAATATTTTCTAGTAATTCACTCATAAATGATTATAAAATATCACTAACAATCTCTAAATTATAATGGAACAGCTTTCAGGAAAAAGTATTAATAGTCAAGTAATTCAATTTTATTGTAACATGTTTAAGGTGATTGGCAGATTGAATTAACATTAGATGGCCAGGCCCTCGATCATAATGGTTGGACTTATGCAGTTGATTTTCCTTCTCAATATTATGCAAAGAAACAGTGGAAAAGTTGTGTCAGGAGAAGACTTTGGGTCAGAACTGCAAAATATTGTGCCATGAATGCTTGGTGTGCCATTGCTCCATTACATAAAGATGCAACGACAGTATGTAGAAATTAATTAATAATGCAGGTTATTTGAATATGATGATAATTTTAATGTATGCTAAAGAAAAATAATCCTATTTCTTGAAATTTAAATTGAATATGGATTAACCTTGTTTTGGAATATGAGTGTGCTAAATAAAAAATATAATGGTTTGCCCTACATAAACTTCATAAAGAATTTATATTAAAGGTGAGAAAGTAGAACAGTATTACTGAGATGCATTACAATGCAAATTCTGACATTTTGGTACATGCATAGGCGTATTCTTTTATTCACCGGTGGATTCAATCATTGGTGAACCGATGTTTTTACGGTGGACATTTCTAGGGTCCCGTCGTCATCAGCCAGTGGACACGGGTTCTGAGAAAATAAGAACGCATTGATGGAAGCTTGACGTTTGACTGACGTTTAAATACTATATAAACAACAATAATTTGTAATTTTTGCAGAAGTTTTTGATAATATAAAATGATCTCTGTTGCGGTCGCCTTAGCGACGAGAGTACTGTATTCCAGCGACTCCGATTCTGATGATAATGACGAAACCATTTAGTAACTCCGAGATCCAGATCCAACTGATTTACAATTTTCTTCAAGATTTCCAAATATTACATAATTTTTATAGAGCTTAAGATACTTTTCAGAAATTTCTTCAAGGAAAAAAGGATCTATAATAAATAAAGACATATCTCACACAAAGTCTCCTTTTTAAGGTTTTATGTTTCAACTACCACACAACATTTAAGATTATTTTACACATATCATTTTAGTAGGTTTAGTGGAAAATTTACTCACCCTTTGAAGGACGAGTCAATTCGTATTCTGTTAAAAAAACATTAAAACTAATACCCGAGTTGTGCGGTCAACGGTCCATTATATTATTGTTTATATTTATATTTATCTAAACAATTTAACAATGATTCTATGTATCAAATTTTTAAATTCTTAATTCAAAACAAACAAATGTTAAATGAATAGGTTAGGAAAGTTGCTCCCCCCACAATACACCGAAACAACCGACTTGGCGAGCCGGTGGAAGCTGATGCAACCATACGTTAATCCATCGTGAATAAAAGAACATGATTGAGACACAACCGGTAGTCCATCGAACAAAAAAAGAACGCCAAATGGCTCAACCGGTGCAATCGGTGGATCAACCTTTGAAAAAAAGAATACGTCTTACCCCTTCAACCTGTCTGTCCCTTGCTGTAGATAGTTTAGTTTATTCATGGCAAAATACACAATAAAGTATTTACATATTATGTCAGAAAAATAATCATGGTTATTTAGTATCCTTAAAATTAAGGCCTAGCTTAATTAAATTTGGATGATAAAATAAATAATAACATACTACAAATTTAAGAAAACAAAGAGAAAACAGATGTGAGTGTGATAAACACTCTCGTAATCACTACTGTATTTGTACACATGAGTGGGGCCACATGGGGCATTCCACTGTTACCCTTGGTCTAATGTGGCTCACATCTGTAGTTTCCACTAGGCCAGAGGCTCGATCCTTTTCATGAAATCGAATAGCTTTCTGGGGTGGATAGTTTTCAAATCTGCAAGTTAAGTTGAGAATTTCCAAACACCGTTCGTCTGGTTCTTTCCATTGCTGGACAGTAGCATAAAACGTGCTCCATTCTGTTTCTTCAGAAAGCCCTATCTTGTCCATGTGGCTTCTTAGTTGACAATGTTCAGTGTGCATGCCAACTACAGCCTGTACTTGTTGTCGGCCAAGTTGAAGAAGTTGTTTAGTTCTCACTCCTGATGGTAGATTCACTGACATCTGGCCTGGTAACTCTCTTCATTTGTCCACAAATTACTGTTGTGTCCACCTGGAGAGGGCTTCTTTAGCTGTGTTGTAAGCTATTCCCAGTACTGGTTCTGGTCCTATGAAGGCCGTTGCGGCCGCTTGCTTCGCAAGAGTGTCATTTCTTTCGTTGCCTTCATATCCTGTATGCTCAGGTATCCAGATCAGTGTAAATTTATTTTCTTTACCTAGTTTGGTGAATAGTTTCACTTAAGCTCAACCTTACCATTTTTATTCCATGCAGCGGCTCCTGTACCATCATTGGTCTTGGAACTATCCAGCAGTCAATCCCATTTTACGAAGTAGTGCTGAAAGATTCAGCATTTTGAGGAATTAGCCATGGAACAGGAAAGAAGGTTGTCAGAGACATTAAGTGAAAAGCGAAATGAAGTTGTTAAACTAGGTTAGAGATTCAGGAACTTACAGCTAATAACCAAAATCTGGAAAATAACATATCATTCATGTTATGGCGAAATTAAAAGTCTGAGGATGATGGTATGGGACAAGTTTCTAAGATGCCCTTGCCTGAGGCAATATGTCAGAGTGTATCTATCCAAACAGAAGCTGCATTAGATATTAATTTTGGGTCACCCTTTCTTAATAACACTGATCAAGTGCCAGAAAACAATGTTATCAATGCTGAAAACATTGTACAAGACCACAGAAAGAAAATCTTAATTTTGTGTGATCAAGCTGGAAGAGGACTCAATCTCTTGCTAAGTGATAAACTACACATAGACTACCAAGTGCAATAAATGAAGAGTGAAGGCTGTGTGCATGTACGAAATGTACTAAATGAAAAACTTTTGTATTCCATGCATAAATTTAATCCAAAAGGACATCTAATCAGCGTAACAGAGCGCTTTCGGCCTTAGCCATCATCAGTGTTGTTTGTCAGTTGGGACAAAAGAACATATCCACAAGAGGCACAAACTACATCAAAACGACAACGGTCACATCAAAATTTAAAAAACACTTTACATTATAAGAAAGGTTCACATAATTGAAACATTTAACAAATTAAAGACAGACGTAGAAACCACGCTTTGATGGAATGACAAACATCCCTAATTATGTAATGTTTGTCATTCCATCAAAGCGAGGTTCCTGTCTTTAATTTGTTAAATGTTTCAATTATGTGAACCTTTCTTATAATGTAAAGTCTTTTTTAAATTTTGATGTGACCGTTGTCGTTTTGATGTAGTTTGTGCCTCTTGTGGATATGTTCTTTTGTTCCAACTGACAAGTAACACTGATGATGGCTAAGGCCGAAAGCGCTTTGTTACGCTGATTAGACGTCCTTTTGGATTAAATTTATGCAAGGAATACAAAAGCTTTTCATTTAGTACCAAGTGCAATGCTTAATTAAATCCAATGCAAGTTATATGAATGTAATAATCGACATTGACAAGTTTGTTGAGTCTTTTTCCAAAGATGATTGTATAATTGTACTGGCAGGTGAATATGATTTTGAACAAAATGGTTTACCTAAAGTAAGGGCAATTTGGCAGAAAATTAAATTCTGTACACATACCAATTTATTATTTTTTTCTCACCCAAATATAAATATGTTTATAAATAAACAATATAGAACTTATTTCACAAAAATTAAACCTAAATAAAAAATCAATGAAAAATTAGATTTTTATACCCATTTTGAAAAGGGTGGATGTGCGTAACGAGGGTGATAGCCAATCACAAGCTACTTCCCCATTATCTCAGAGTGAAGGTTTCAATCAACAGCAAAAGACCACTACATTAATTGACTTACTAGAAAATCCTGTGCAAATTATTAATGATACTCAATCGCTTTCAACAAATAATCAAAGTTTTTTAGAATCGACCATGACAATACCTGTTTTTCCGCAGTTTTATTAAATTTACAATCTTTTAGAAATAAGTTTGATGTATTATGTATTTTGTTAGATAGTTTTAATTACCCCAAAATGGTGTTAATCTGTGAACATTGGTTGAAGCCACAGGAAGAGTTAATCGTACCTAATTATGTAATGTTGGATATTTTTTAATAGAAAAGAAGGTTGGGGAGGTTCGTGTATTATGATTCATGAAGACTCTTTTTAGTATAAATTTAAAGCTATAGCTGCTTTTGTGAATCAAAAAGAGGAAGTTATTTTTGAGATGTGTGCTGTGTTTATAGTCAACGGCACGGGTAATAAGTTTCGAAAGGAATGCGATAAAAAAAAATTGATTTCACTCAGCCCCTATCAAAACAGTTAAAAACAAAACTACTGCTACTGACGGCCTTCGCTGCCACCTGTTTTTGTGGGGTTTTTCTCCTCTGCCCCTCAGCCGTCGAACTGCATCAGCGGCAAGTCCGACTGTAGTTCTAATGTTGATATTTATATTTTTTGTATTTATCGTGCTCCATCCAGCAATGTTGCGGATTTTCTAGTTAAGTTAGAAACTGCTTTATCTAATGTCCCCTCAAGTTCCAACATCATACTTTGTGGCGATTTTAATATAGACTACCCTGATCCTTTTGATAATAATACGAAAATGCTTTATAATTTACTTAATTCTTATGGTTTAAAGGTTCATGTTGATAAACCTACACGTATAACAGCACATTCTAAAATCATCATTGATTATCTATGTTCAAATTTTGATCAGGAGCAAGTTAAGTGTGATGTAATAAATAGTGCTCTTTCGGACCATGAAGCCGTATTATGTACTTTTGCAATTAATAGGATGAGAAAGGGGAGAACTAAGCAGTGGGGTAGGGATATATAGCAAGAGAAGTTATGATAGGTTCTCGCAATTATGTGGGTCCGAAGATTGGCAATCTATTCTGACTTGCCCTGTCCCATTGAAAGTTTTTCATGAGGTTATGTGTAGACTTTTTAACAAAGCGTTTCCTTTAAAAATATTAAGAAAAAAAGAGAAAAAAACCCTTATTAAGGGTATTCGGGAATCGGCTAAAAACATGCGTTCATTACATTATATAATAAAGTTTAGCATGAATAATAATTTCTTTAAGTCTTTTTAAATAGATATGGAAGTCGAAGTATATATAGAAAATCATTAGAATGGCTAAACAATTTTTTTATCTTAATAGAATAAATAATTCTGATAATGTTCAGAGAGAATCTTGGAGGGTGGTGAATGAACTCAGGGGAAAAAGTAGCCAAAGTAATACTGTTGTTTCTGAGCTAACATCAAATGAATTAAATGAGCTTTATATTGTTCTTTAACAAAAATATCTCCAGTCATATTAATTCCAACAATGATCATCAATATTTTTTTAATTATCAGTCTAAACCCGAATCATTCTTTTTTGCTCCTACAGATGTAAATGAGCTTAAAACAATTTTTAAACAAATTGAAAATAGCAATGCCTCAGGATGGGATGAAATCATTGTAAGGTTGTTTTTAAAATTACCTTAACAAGCCTTGGAAGTTTTGGTATCATCAATAAGTGACTGCTTTAAGAGTGGGATATTTCCTGAGGCTCTTAAGACTGCTATACTGATGCCTTTATTTAAGGGTGGTGACACTGAATGTCCTTCAAACTTTCGTCCGTAGCGTTATTGCCTACATTACCTAAAATAGTAGAAAAGCTTGCAGAAAAGCGCACTGTGTCATATTTGGATCACCAGAATATTTTGAGGAGTGAGCAATTTGGTTTTCAAGGCTTCTAAGGGAACTTCGGATGCAATTTTTTTCTTTTCTGGAAATGCTGTATTTGAAACTAAATTGTGGAGAATCTGCTGCAGCAGTGTTCTGTGATTTATCTGTGCTGATCACGAAATACTGCTGTGGAAACTTGAAGTTTATGGATTTAGGGGGCTTTCACTCGATTGGTTTAGAAGTTATTTGTCAGGTAGACATCAGTGTGTTACTTTTAATGGTCTGCGTTCAGCTCAGTGCAGTATAGAATTTGGTGTGCCTCAAGGCTCAGTTTTGGGACCTATTCTATTTTTACTTTATATAAATGAGTGATTTAGTAAGCAGTGATATAGTAAGCAGTGATATAGTAAGCAGTGATATAGCAATGATTAAGCGATGGTGTGACGCAAATAAATTATCATTAAATGTATCTAAAGCAAGTGTTATGAATTTCAAATGTACCTTATATGATGTTTACATAGAGAACTCAATTCTGCATAAGTCAACAGAAGTAAAATTTTTGAGGCTTCATATAGATGACAGACTTAAGTTGGATATCCACATTGAAACTTTAAATAAGAAACTATCTTCACAATGTTACGCTATCAGGGTAATCTGAAGAGAGTTAGATATAAATGTTGCCCGAAACTGTTATTTTGCTTTGGTAGAGTCATACTAAATATGGGTTATGCTTTTGGGGAGGCTGTAGCAAATATTTATTTGATAGCGTTTTTGTATTGCAAAAAAGGACAGTTAGATTTTTATGCAAGGCACCCGAGAGATTCTTGCAAACCACACACATACACAAAATAAATTAACGCTTCCGTCTCTGTTTATTTTTCAATCTGTTTGCCTAATATACAGAAAGCATGGAAATTGCCTAGAATCGTTACATAACTATAATACTCGAAATGTGCATAATGCTCATTTGCCCATTCCCACTTCAACACTAATAATGAACTCAATAATTTTTAAAAGTAGAAAGCTCTTCAGTCTTTAACCCCCTTCCAAAAGAAGTCAAGGAATATTAGGTTATTTAGAAAGCGGGTAAAGTCTATGCTGGTTGCGAGGGCCTATTATCGTTGATTGAAGAGCGAAAAGATTCGCATATTTACGGGCTGTAGCGTGACGCAAATAATGCGCGGCCACTAGGTGGCGCTGCGGCTCAAATGCCTACAAATTTTCTTCGCCTTGCAGTTCGCATTAATAACAGGCAGGGCTCGACGACGGCGTCATTCAGAGGAGTTTTCGCAAGGATACTTTTTGGTGCATTAGAACTTGTTGGTTTGAATAATTTAATAATATTTACAATTATCTGAAACAATGTCAAATCTAAACAAAGTAAAT
>MU185407.1:0-42478 GCA_016904865.1 Pissodes strobi | reverse complement strand
TTATTTGTTGATTCTATGTAACAGTCACGACATCCGACTAAATGCTAATGTGCACGTCACATATCAAGAAACGATGGACATCTTGCCTGTTACATCCGAATATGCGCCCGGCATTCACTCTCACACATTTTCTTTGCACCTATAAAAACCCTCGAATCATGGCCAAAACATAAAAGTCCATAAGAGACGTGGTTGAAATTGCTCGTAGCACGCGTTCATCAAAACACCAATAGGGTTTCTAAGAACAAAACTAATTTTGCTGATTTTCTTGGCCATTATTTCTTAGGGGACATTTTTACATGTGTGATCGTTTCTCGTTAGTGCCTTATTGGATACGTGGTGAAGTTGGAAAATTGAAAGATGCTAAAAAATTAAATTTAATTTAAAAAATTTAATTATTTCTGTATAAAAGTAATTTATTTTCCAAAAGTTTTGAAATAACGGTATGGAAAAAGTAAATAAAAATTTAGGTTGATTTCGTTGTAAAATTTCACAAACTATTCCTAATTTAGCCAGCTGTTCTATTTTTAATAATAACTGATATCCCAATATAGGGAACTGAATTTCGGACAAAACAAAATGTGAAGTAAATATTAAAAAAATCTGTATGTGGTAAATTGTCGAATATATTTTTAGTACCTTGCAAATTAAATAGTTCACAAGAACATTCGAATCATTAGGCATAAATGCCCAAGATTAATGTTAACTAAAAACGAGTAAACGAAGAACTTTGAAAGAAGTCTTACTCAAGCCGCTTTACTGTGCGTTCATTTGACCGCGGAAAAATTATTATGTATAGGTATTTTACCAATTCTTCAGGTAAATGTAATCGGTTTTATTGAATTTTTCATGCAATGGCGTGATCTCATTATTGCTACCGACGCCAGTATAATTACATTTTTGCCTTAACAACACAAACCTATTATGAGAAGTCACGCTCGTGAATTTTTAAATGTCTAACTTTCTAGGTTATGTTTAGGACGGGCGTAACTACAAAATCTCCAGAAGGAGCTCGCTGGAATCATATACAAGTTCCTCCAGGTTGTGAAGTCAATCAAATCAGTGTGGGACCGTCTGGTCTTGTGTGGGCTGCCCTTTTGGACGGTAGAGCTTTGGTTAGACTTGGGGTAACTAGAGATAATTTACAAGGTAAAAATAATAATAGGAGATGCATTATTATGACGCGACAGAGCATTTGATCATCCATTTACAATAAATAATCCATATGAGTTCTAACGTATGGCTAGATATTCTTGCATCTTACATGTTCTTTAATATTATTTTATTATAGTTATTGGAGTTTTCTTACGATTAATTTATAGATCTAAAATATATGCCATTTATTTATATTAATGGAAAAGATACATTATGTTTTTTTCATATAAATTAGTTATTTGTCTTGTAGCCCGAATGCATGGTACTGGTTCATTAGTGGTCATTTTCTTTGAAATATGTATGTTTGGAATTTTGTAATTTTAGTTTCAATCTAACGACTAAAAAATTCAAATATTTTATTTCGATTGGTTGAGAGGTTGATGAATGTCTATCTAAGATTTGAAAACATAGGATATGCATATTTGTTTACTTACCTTTGATAGGAGATTCCTGGCTAGAGGTTAGAAGCCCCGGAGATAATTTGAGAATTACTCAGTTATCTGTTGGTAACTATAGTGTTTGGGCAGTTACACAAAATAAGCAGATCTGGTTTAGGTAAGTAGATGAGTATAGTATGACAATCTTTAACCTAGATTAAGATATTGTTTCAGGAAATACGCTTTGCATAAATAAAGTAAAGCCAATTAAACTACGGAATGTACTGAATACCACGTCAAAATTTTCTATAATAAGTGAAGAAATATATGTATTGTCATGGCTTAACAAATAATGTTTTATTCATGTTTTTATTTCTGAAAAACACGATACCATTGACAATATATGGCTGCGAACAAAATATTAAATATTGTTACTGCCTTGAGATCATGTGACATATCATTTAAAAGGATTTTCAATGTCTTTAGATTGCTTTTTAAATCTTATAATCATTATAGAAACAGCGCAACAATGCATGCGGTGAAATTACGTGGTGTCTGGAAAATAACTTATTTTTGTTAATCAGGGAACATCGAAAAATATCTGCATGCTTTAGTGGTATTATGGATTTCTAGATATGAAGATATTATTTGTTTATTCAAAACGTATGTGATTCGTTTTTGTGATATTTCGACCTCTATATTTTTGTAAGTTGGTTGTTAGGTATAAATATTGTAATAAAGATGTAATTTGATGGGCTCTTTATTCTTTTCGTTTGCCAGGAAAGGAATAAAAAGTGAGGGAGCAGGCCTAAGTGAAGAGCTAGCGGGCGGTTCTGTCTGGATCGAGATGGTTGGCAGAATGCTGCAAGTATCTGTCACGTCGACGGATCAGGTTTTTGCAGTGGGCGCTGACGATAGGATAATTTACTACAGAACGGGGATTTGCCCAGAAGATTTTACAGGCAAAAGATGGAGGGCACTTAGAGCACCCCTACAAGTCAGTAGAGCTAGTAGTAATGCTAGTATTGGGCGTGATAAATTTCATCGTAGCTTCAATCATCTCGGGGTAATAATAATAACGTTAATAACATTCATCGCTGCTAATGAGTTTGTACATCTTATTAATCAATCATCTGTGACATGATTATAAATAAAACGCAACAACAATATCATACATCGATCTGTTTGCAATGAACTAAAACTAAGTGGTTCAGTGGGGTAACTTGGAAAAAAGGTGTATAGTTAATATTATTTTTCAAGTAGTACAACAGCAAAATGTATTAAATAAATATAAGTTTTCTGCCGGCGCTCGTTAAAACTTGGCTCCCGACACCTAAACAAAACCGTAAATACAGCTCCTTGCGTTAGTGTGAGAGCGAAACCGAGTGTCTAGGTTGGCTAAAGTTTCCCTGATTTTACATGGGTAACACGGCTGGCGGTTACAGTCGTCCGGCGGAGTGAACTTTGTGTGTTTATTGAACACTGTTCAATGGCAACGTACCACGATAATTAATGAATTTGGAAAATTGGAAAAATTATTTTTGATTTTTAGCTTTTCATAAGAGACGCTATTTCAACATATTAGTGATTATGTTCTCTAGGTTCCCAACTATTTAAGGATGAAACTCAGTTTTTATTTGGCGAAATAGCGTTTCAAACAAAGGTTTTTTTAATTATTACTTAAGCAATGACTCACAGAGTATCTGCAGCTAGTAGTTATGTATGATGTAATTTCATGGTAATAGATATAAATACCTAATAATAATTGAACTTGCATTTGTTAAAACATAATGTACAACAATACAGGAACAGCTAAGTTCTAATAGGTATATTAATCTTGTAAACCAATATGCTTTCTCTTTTTAATCCGGAAGAAATAATCGATTATCTCCATCATTGCTCCATTTGTCCAACCAAAACCAGACTGGATATGGTATTCACCACCGCCTCCGAAAGCCCCACTAGCTTGGGAACTGTATTTTTCAAACATTACTTTATTTTCATCATACGCTTTTATATTCGATTGTACCCATCTGAGGGCCAATGTTTTCGCGGCTTCTTGAGCCTCTTCATCACCTGACCGTTCCAATCCAAATATAATCATGTTCTGATATGGCGACCAAGCATTGGGAAAGTCCCATTGAAAGCCGGTTGCAAATAGAGTAGATGGTATACCGTAATAATCCATCATTCCATGTTTTTTAAGGTACTGAACTGCATTATTTCCTCGTTCTTTTTTGACATCTTCATCCACTGCATCTGCCCAGAGTGGTCCAAAATTACTTGCAGCAAAATATTTTCTGGGTTTATGCAGTTTTGAATCGTAGTCAAACCATATACCGTCTTCTGGTGAATAGAGTACTTTTTCTATATTGTATCTCCATAAATTTGCCGTCTCTAGCCAATACTTGGCATCTTGAGGCTGTCTCAGTATGACATAAAAATTATGCATACACTTAAACGATTTGTATAAAAAGGAATTTAGATCCACTGGGATATTTCTTCGAGTACTTATTTTCGCTAAATCCATGCTTGGCTCGCCTTTGTCATCAAAAGTCCATCTTGAGGAGAAATCCCATCCACTTTCTGCTCCACTCTTTATGTCTGTGTAACATTCATACTGGGCATCAGAAGTGTTGAATGCAGCGCAGGTTTCCAAATCTTCCAAGTATGATTCGGGTCTGGGCGTATCACTTTCCGAGTCAAAATGTGCAAGGTGATAGGTCTCACCATTTTTAACAATTTTGGTGACCCTTTTTTTAAGCCAAAATTGAAGTTCTTTTTCTAAAATTTGTATGTTTTGCCGAAGAAAAGTAAAATCGTTCGTGTATTTTACATAGTCTTTCATCATTAGCGTCAAGACGGGTGGTTGAGATCTATTAAGATAATATATGCGTCCACCGTTTGGAATAAAGCCATATGTGCTAACCATGTATATGAAATTGTCTATAATTCCTTTTGCAGTTTCTTTCATGTCGGTCAGAAGTAAGCCTTTAAGAATCCAATAAGAATCCCAATAATAGAATTCTTTAAACCTTCCACCCGGTATAATAAACGCATTCTTAACAGGTATCAAAGAGTATGTGTCCGGTCGGTCAAAAACATGCTGGGATATTTTTCTAGTCAATTGTGGCCATATAGCAACCAATTTTATTAGAAACGCTCTAATCTTAGGGTCCTCAATTTCTTTAACGATCTTAGGTTCAGGTTTCCAGTCTCTAGGATGAAAGTCTTCCATTTCACCGATCATTTGGAAGTTGTCGTATACGAATTCTTTAATTTCCTGGCTGGTGGGCTTATAGTCCGTTTTTCTCATAAATACATCGAAATTTGCTAATGTCTGGTTGACTGGATGTTTCATAGACATGTCGACGAAGGTTTTTGAATCATTGAAGATTTTTGCGGTCTGCACCAAGTGCAGCAAATCGCCTTCACAGTATATCGGGCTTGAACATGACCGTCTTCTTTGAATGGATATTATTACGAATGAAAGCGTAAGTAGTATTGTTACTACATATTTCATTTCTTAATGGCAATATTTTAAATTTACTACCTCGAATTTTGAGCCATTATTTGAATCGTTGTCAAATCTACCTAACCTTAATACTAATAGATGTCAAATTGTTCAGGTAAAACTTACTTATAGGTATTAAAAGTTAAAATAACATAATCCTTTGTTTCTTTCTTATAGGGCATTCAGTTATTCATTAGGGTCATATTAGTTTGGGGTCACACAAGAAGATACATAGCCTCCAGAATTGGATTACTACTAAACCCATCTAACATAACAAAATAATTATTTTAACCACTCATTAAGAAAGTATCCTACACACGCCAATATACAGATACCAAGGAAAACATATTTAGCCAATAATAATTGTGCAAAATACACATAAAATAATGTAGCATATATGAGTTTCAAAGACTAATTTGACTTATGTAGTTGATAAGAAAAGTATCTCTCCTATAAACAAATGTCTTAGTCTAAATCTAAGATAAATTAAAAAATACTTTAGACTGACAGATCATTTGGGCACTGAACGTAAACAAAGATGGAAAATACATTCCGCCTGATTACTGTAAACTACCAGCCCTCTTCTCTAAAATCGGAACGATTTTGGACAGGCGAACTTTGGCTAGCGTATACATACTGTCTTGCTATCTCGCAGTAATTCAAATGTCGCAAAGTAGAGGTATTGAATAGGTTCGTCTAACAAGTGTAGGGCGTCCGAATATTCCAGAATTACAAAAGACGCAAGATGATCACCTAACATCAAATGCGCCGACAAAGGGTGAATTGTTACTTTTAATATGGGCTGTGTTGAGAAAACTATACACTAATATGGCGACCTGTTAGCTATTTGGATTTTAAAGAAATCTTTTACTATTTCTAGTTTTTAAAAAATACAGAAAAATCGTTCAAGTATGGGTGAAGAAAACGTAAAGCTTGCAGTAAAACAGATACTTGATTCTAAACGTTTCTGGATTAAACGAGAAATTTCTATTCTTCTTCACTTTTCGAAAGTTATTTTCAGCATTTCAGATGTTTTTTTCATTTTGATTTGGTTCCATGAGTTTGTGACCTCAAGTAAAAGTTTTACGATACATTTCTGACTTCTAAAAATCCTTAATGTATTAGAAACATTATAGGCAAATTAAAACTGTATAGTATAGAGATCGAATTCTACCCATTGTAAAGTATTTTTATTTCTTTATTCTTAGCATATATGCATGGATCGAGTAATATAGATCGTTCAAGACAAAATGCTTACACAAAAATACAACATCACTAATATCACAAAAATACATCACTAATATCTAAATAAAAACTTGAACAACTTTATTTTACATTAACGTATTTTTGAAGATATTCCTTACTTTTAATTCAATTGGAACGGATGTAATTCTTTGACCGGCATTAAAATGTGGTGTCATTTGTTTAATTAAAAACCGAACAGATTCCTTCGGTAATCTATAGTACTGTACAAATACCTCATATGGCACCTCAAAAGGATTACTACGATCTCTAAGGCGTCTTCTTTCTAGATTTAGTTCACTCTTTTAAAAGTTTACAAAATTAAACAAGGTAAAAAATACCAACCTATCTAATAAAAACAATGTTTTGTTGATTTTTCTATAAATAATTTAGATAAGTACCCAGGTAATTATTGATTATATGGTTTCCTGCTATTTTTTGATTATATCGAAAAAAATGTATGTAGTCACATTCTGGTGTTTTTAGGGATTGTAAATATACAGGCAGAGAAGAGAAATTGTGTTTTTTTATTTTTTGTCAACCAAAAAAATAGAATGTATCAGAATTACACATGCCTTTACGGTCCAGAGAATTGCTTTCAACAGGTCTTTTAGTGCAGTGGTCAGATGCTGTGCTTGTGATACGATGGCCCGGGTTTGATTCTGTTCAGAAGTGAATACTTATAGTTTTGCTTTAGCCGCTTTACTAATTCTATTTGGATAAACGTTTTTAAATGTGATTCCCAATCATTATATCGTTTTAGAGCCGTCCGAGCAGTATGGTCGAACAATCTAATTTGTCAGAATTCCAAGAACAATCTCGCTCAGCCCCATTGGCGCCCACATCTCTGCCAGTCGGTGATTGTATGTACGAAATACAGCCAAAGAACCCCAAAGCCTGGAGCCCCGTGCATTCGGTAGGGTCTATTGTGGGAACTGAAGTCCATCCGGAAACAGATGAGAGCGTGTGGAGCGAATCTAGCCGCGACTCTTATATTTTTGCCGAGGATGAGGAGATGGGTTGGGCAGAATATGATGCACCATGGTCTTGGGTAAGTTTATTTCCGTATCCAGGTATATTTGCTTTAACTAATTCATGGTCGTCAGATTCCTTTGATGTAGTACTGACATCAATGTGGTTAATTTTTAAATGTTTTCGAGCCTTTCTGAAAAGTTTATTTACGGGATTAACTCCTTGAAATATATATTATCAAGATGTATTGCTTACTTATACCTAGATTTTATATAAAATTAAAATAAAACAAGAATACGTTTTAGATATACTATTTTAACTTTTCACCATCATGATCTCGCGAGGTATGGCCAAGTTAAAGGCTACAAATCTGAAAAATCCTCTTTAAAAAAATTTCTCCGATTGATCTATATGTACAACATATATGGAGACCAAATTACCAATGCAGATGCAGATATCATATCTGACTAAAATCGTGTAAATATTGTGTTTTGTCTATCGAACAACACACAATATTTATGCAAGTCAGAGGCTTCTCATAACAAATTTCAAAGCATCACGCTGCAATGAGAATATATTGGTTGACGAAGCAACATGTCCCCATAATATTAAAAAGTATGCAATATGGGTATGAATGATTTCGCGAAAGGCAGCAGTAAGAGCAGGAGGGAAAAAATACTTGATGCGAACTTTTTGGCTAAGCATTCGGTTGGTTGACAGCAGGTCAACTTCGTATCAAGGTACCCTTCCAAGAAACGCATATACTCTGGGTTATTATCTTGCCGAAGCCCCAAAAACATCTCAGTCTTTGTTGGATTTAATGATATCTGATCAATTGTGAACCAATCTGCTATGATTTCCGTAAATGAGCCCGAGGTATATTTTTGGAAAATACTAATTGCTGCGTATCAGGCAGTTATGATTCTAGTAACTATGCACTATTAGGATCAGAATTAAAACGTTTTAATTTATTACAGTACACTAGGGGATACACAGTCAAATGCATTTGTTAAATTACAAAATAGTGTAAAAGTATTAATTTTTACTTGAACAAACTCAGAAAATCTTCAATAATGATAAGAAATGCATACATGTATAAAGCAGATAAATACCTATAAAAGTTGCATTTCAATTAAAACAATTTCTTACTTGATCCAATATTCTACTTTAAAATCTTTGACAAGTAGTGCAAGTTCATTAAATCGACTGCTAAATATATCATACAAGGTGGGCCAGGGTAAATCTGTTTGCTTTTGTTTTCAGCCCTATCACCTCAACCCCTCCTAGCAGGGATGAGCTTTATCCTTAAAATTTGCGATACGTCATTTTAAAGAGCATTTCATTGTGATTTTTAGGCGGCCTAGTTTTTCAAATTCGGTTCGGTTGTCAAGGAAATGTCTTATAAAGTTGGCAACCCGTCAAAAAAGCAGCAAATCCAGCAAAGTAATGTTTTTCACGTCTATCTTTTTTTTTTAATTTAAGCGTTTTTTTCAAAACAATCATCTTTAAGAACTCCAACTACAAATTCCATATAGTGTGGATTTTGACACTGATTTTTTTAAGGACAATTTTGTATTGAATTTTATAAATTGAAAGTACGGTAAATTGAAATTCGTAGTGTTTCATTCATTAAAAAACTTATCTCATCTTTTACTTGTCCAAAAGGTTGACCTCCAGCTCCCATACAGTAAATACAGTATTTTTCAAAATGGTTTCGGATGTTCTGACATATCTCTCAGGAAAGTTTTAAAATATTTTTTTCTTTTTAGGTGGCCCCACAAAATGTCCACGTCACTCATATCCTCGTAAAATTCCAAACATAAAATTCATCTTCACTTAAGAGTCCGTTCACTGTAGACTGCTCGGGTAGCGCTACGGGGTCGGGTACACGGGCGTTACGGCGTGGGGTGGAGACTAGCGCGCTCCCACTACTCCGATTTCACGGTGAACGTATTTAGGTGCATATTTACCGTTTAGTAGAGTGCTACTTATAACTTATTTTGCCTTGTGTGGGCACCTCGGGGTTACAAGCTGAAATTTTCACAGAATGAAGGTTTTATTATATTAATTCAAAATCCGAAAGTAGTCAAAAATTAGAACGGGCAAAAAGGCAGTATACCTAAAAATCGAGATTATTATATGACCGTGTAGGATATTAATTTATGAATGTTTTCATATAAAATTCATCTACATTTTTGTTCGAAATATATATTTTATCATTGCTTGAAATATGCAGATTACATTGGCCCTTACGGCAAAATAAATAAAAAAATTGAAATATCTCCCTTCGAACCTGGGCAAAATCTGGTTGAAATATATTCTTTTTTGTATTCACCTCGCATTCTCTCCGAAATGAAGGCTCAAATCAAAAAATTTTATTCTTGCAAAAAGTTTGCCTTAAGTACCTAGAATATATAGATGCAACAATAATTTTTTTTCTCAAATGGTAATGGACAAATAGAATTAAATGTAAAAAAAGTAATTTTCTTCTAGCCGCGATCGTCGGATCTCGCGCTGCCCCAGTAGTTTAGCATCTCACTTTTCTTCATAGCTCCATCTCTTTCTCGCCTATTGTACAATACAATAAGTGGTTTCACACATTACGGGTTAGAATACTAATAATAATAATAGCTATTATTATTTGAATAAAGTCAATGAAGATATTTTCGATTATACTGAAATTTATTTATCCTATACGCTGGCTGCTAGGCAATAAAGCAGTAGAAAAAAAATCGTATACTTAATGCAACTGATATTAAATAAAGGACTAGCTTTTATTCAAAATAGAAAAACTCAAAATGTAAAAAAAATCTTTATAATAATAAAATCTATTCACCTTCACTGCCTGTACATTCTTCAGGATTAGACACAATGACTTCAATATTGCCTTCCAGTAATTTTTTTGCATGATCCTATGCAACCTTTAATTTCTTCTACGTGTACAAGCTTTAAAGCTTGTACACGTTGCTTCCATACAATCTAATAAAAAATTATTTGATTAAGTTTTATTATGTACTTATTTAATCTAATAATAATTTACCTTTTTTACATCCACATGCAATAGATATTTTTACATCCACAACAGTGGAATTTAGTTATCCACTTTGTTTTTAATAAAAAAAAACAGTTAACGAAATTAGAGCACTCTCATATAACGAATTTCAAAGTTCACAACTATAGTGAGGGATTTACCAATATTTTTGATAAGAAAACAAATTGCGAACCAATTGACAACAAATATTATCCTCTATAGTCACGAAGAAGCTGATACTAGGATTTGGTTGCATATACTCTTTGCTAAACATTGTATGTATTTGACATGCATAATGGACTCCAATCACATTGATGATGTACTTGTACTTCTGGTACATTTTAAAAATATATACTTCTAAAGAATTTGAGTAAAATGTGGAAGAGGAAATTCAGTGCGATATGTGGCCGTTCAGAGAAAAAAACTTGCAAAAAAATTACCAACATTTCATGCTCTAACGGGTTGTCATACAACCAGCCAGCTTTCAGGATTAGGAAAAATAAAATGTTGGAAAATGTATCTAAATTATTCCGATTATTTAGCTTGTATTGGAGTACAGGAATTTTCAGATGTCATGTTCAATAACATAGAGAAATTTATCATAAAATAATTTTCAACAAATCCAAACATTTCGTCTATTAATATTTTAAGGACACTATTGGCCTCTTCATCGCTAATTGAAAAAACTAGCCCCTACAAAAAATAGTTTGTAATTTCACAGTCTGAGAGCACATTATCAAACTAAGGTGTGCTTCAGTTCTTTAGAACCAAATCCCCTATTACCAGAGGTGACAGAATGCGGATGGAAATTTGAGGAGGCAGGTGATATTCAAGTATTATCCCCAATTTTAGCAACACTTCCAGTATATCCTTCGGATACAAAAGTATTTATTGCATGTGGATGTAAAAAAGGTAAATTATTATCATTAGATTAAATAGGTACATAATAAAAGTGAATCAAATTTTTTTATTAGATTGTATGGTTGCAAAGCTTGTACACGTAGAAGAAATTAAATAGGTTGCATAGGATCATGCAAAAAATTACTATTGGCAATATTGAAGTCATTGTGTCTATTCCTGAAGAAGGTACAGGCCGTGAAGATGAATAGATTTTGTTATTATAAAGATTTTTTTTACATTTTGAGTTTTTGTATATTTGAAAGCTAGTCCTTTATTTAATATCAGTTGCATTAAGTATATGATTTTTTTTCTACTGCTTTATTGCCTAGCAGCCAGCGTATAGGATAAATAAATTTCAGTATAATCGAAAATGTCTTCATTGACTTTATTCAAATAATAATAGCTATTATTAGTATTCTAACCCGTAATGTGTAAAACCACTTATTGTATTGTACAATAGGCGAGAAAGAGAGGAAGCTATGAAGAAAAGTGAGATGCTAGACTACTGGGGCAGCGCGAGATCCGACGATCACGGCTGGAGGAAAATTACTTTTTTTTCATTTAATTCTATTTGTCCATTACCATTTGAGAAAAAAAATATTCTTGCACCTATATATTCTAAATACTTAAGGCAAACTTTTTGCAAGAATAAACTTTTTTGATTTGAGCCTTCATTTCGGAGAGAATGCGAGGTGAATACAAAAATGAATATATTTCAATCAGATTTTGCCCAGGTTCGAAGGGAGATATTTCATTTTTTTTATTTATTTTGCCATAAGGGCCAACGTAATCTGCATATTTCAAGCAATGATAAAAAATATAATTCGAACAAAAATGTAGATGAATTTTATATGAAAACATTCATAAATTAATATCCTACACGTTCATATAATAATTTCGATTTTTTAGGTATACTGCCCTTTTGCCCGTTCTAATTTTTGACTACCTTCGGATTTTGAATTAATATAATAAAACCTTCATTCTGTGAAAATTTCAGCTTGTAACCCCGAGGTGCCCACAAAAATCATTTATAGAAGGCTTTTACTGCGTTGGGCACTCTACTAGTTATTATTATTATGATATTTTGAATATTGAATGTTGTTCGGCCGCGCGGGTTGGAATTGATGAGATGAGCGTCAACAACAATTATAAACCATATATTTAATACTACTTATAAACCGAGTGGGCTGCCGGTTATAAAGTATAGAAATCTTGTTGGAATGGGCAGAATGTATGATTGAAAATATGTATATAAGAGCTGATAATTGTTTTAAATATTCCCTTTGTTTATCGTTATAAATTTGGGTAAATCATGAACAGAGAACGTGAGCTGGGCAAAATTGGAGATTTTTTTTTGAAACTTGCTATATATGGGGGTTTTGATTTCAAAAGTGACTTTAATTTTTAAAGAACATTTTGACCCTGTATAGCTCCGTGACCCTAAATTGAGGAAGCCTGCGATTTGATTCCATAAAATCGGTAATAATTCGTTTTCTATAATATGAAAAAATTTGCTTCGGTATTTTTTTCAACGGATACGCCTATTTTTCCTTCTTGGGAAAAATATATACTTTTTTTTCGATCGTGTTCATATTCGATAGGTGGATGGTAGGGGTTGCCATGATCCCAAAAAGCAAATTTATAATTTCGATCCCCCCACTCCTCCCTTAAAAATTGTAAGTTTTAAATGATGTGCCGTGGAGAGTTCAAATTCGGTATAAGGGGGTTTTCGGGAACGGGGACTTCATATATGACATAAAATTTTTCCTGGGCAAGAAAAAAAACGAAAAAAGGGGAATATCTTCATTTATGATATGGGCGTTTTCGCGGTTGGGGATTTCCGAAGTGACGTCAGATTTTTCCTGGAGCGTACCAGGAAAACTGGATAAGAAAATAAAATAAAAAAAAATTAAACATATTCATTTTTGACATTTTTTTCAATGGAAACTAAACTTCCTCTCGAAAAACCCAAAAACACGTGTTTTTGAAGGTTATGTTTGAAATTTTTTAAAAGTAAGGTTCCTATGAGAAAGCGCAAATTAAACTCTTTTTGTATAGCAGTAGCTTTTTCTGGAAAATATAATTCAAAATTTATGGGAAGAATACACCTATATTGGGTTAATGACTAGCCAAAGTAAGGGAAAAACGACTTAACCACAATTTTTTTTCTATACTAGTGTAGAGAATACGAAAGGTAAATATTTTTGCTTTTGCATATTTTTTAATGTGTTTGTTTATGTTAAAAAAATACCACAAAAACAAGGAAAATAATATCGTGTTTTTTGCAATTTTTTCCGAGAAAAGAAACTTTGTATTAAAAAAAAAAGCGAAAACGGGTGTTTCAGTATTCCTTCTTTTTAATCTTGAGAAATATTTTCAGGCCTGTACGTTTCTTCAAATCCACATTTTCTTATGTCAATACCTTGGGGAAAAAAATTAAAAGCTTACCAAGAGTAAAAAAATATTTTCTCATTTCATAAAGATGGGGTTTAACAATAATAATTTAATTTTCTCGATATTTTTAGGTGATAAATAAAACCTATTAATTAATTGCAAAAAATAGTATGTTCACTAGAAAATGAAGGTGGGAATATTTAATTTCAATCTATAATATCAATAAAACACAAATACAACAAAAAAAATCCATATATTAGGAAAAAAAATTACTCGAAATTTGTGTTTCCCTTTGTTATTTGGTGAGCTTATACAGTGCCCTCCAAAAAGTTCGTAAAATATGGGAAACCTTTTTGTTTTTGGTTTCTCAGAAAACATTATTCGTCTGAGGAAAAAAAAATATATGGATCAAAAACAAACAAAAAAGGTTTATTAAGTTTTTACGTACGAAGGACAGTTGTTTAATAAACTGATGGCAAACGGTCTAAGCCGCATTGCACACTCACTTATCTTTAATAATAACTATTATTACTATTAAAAAGAGATGTTTTTGCACTAATTTGTCGACATTTGAAGAAAAAACAGCATATTTTATTTGGAGGAAAAGTTACTTTTTATGGCTTGCTCTCTGTTACCAGCCTCACTCCGTTTGGCAGTTAAACACGAGCGCGCCATGAAAAATATCACTTTTCCTCCATATAAAATAATATACTATTTCTATGGTTCTCTTTTTTATTTGGTTTTGGTTTATAATGGCCTATAACCACAGTGCATGAAGTTAAAAAAGTAGAAAAATGACGAATTTCAACTAAGTTCAAAGTGTTATAACTACTTTAATATTTCAAATTTTCAAGAAATAAAAAAAAAACCTGAGAAAATTGTTTATCTATCCAGAACATAAAAAATCTCATACGAAAAACAAACCATTTTTCCCATCTTTTCAAAAAGCTGAACGCTTGAAAGCACATCATTCTAAATATTTTACATTTAGTTATATGCAGTAACTTCTCCCGCTCTTCAAAAGGAATGAGCGCTCTTAAAAAATTTGGTGCTTCTTGAGGTTGTCAATAAAAAAACTTACGCATTATATTTAGCAATGTTATTCCATTTTTTTCGACGTGCACACAAACGCAACTTTGATTTTGCTCCTTTTCGATAATCAGGTTCCATGATAAAGCAGTTTATATCGCTACACTAAGCTAAGCACTAAGGTAGAAACAGAAAGTCCAGAATGTCTGGCAGGCGCGGCACAAGAGTTGATCTTGATCACTAAACTAAGCACTAAATTCAATGTAGTCAAAATTGTTACGTAAAAGTAAATGTCAACACACAATGGGAAACAGAAAAAGTCTCGAGGAACTTGACAAGACTACTACAAGACGAACAATCGACAACAAATGACAATAAGGGCGGTATTCAAATTAGTGTGAAAGACCGTTTTATTGTATGCAGGTGGATGGCGCGGCGCCGAGGACCTACAATGAATAAGTTGACCGACTCTTTTGATGTCGAACAAGCCGCCCCCGCCGTTTTTTTTGTCCGTGCTCGTAAATCACAGACCGATGATGCATTATTTTAGGGAATTAATAACTGGTTGGAGCCTACCAGAACTGATACGAAATATTTATTTGAAGCATGACAAACGGAAAACATTTTGGTTCCGGTTAAGCTTCGCATTCTTAGAATCCGTTTGTATCCGTTTATAAATTGGATCCGTTCAGCTAATTAATAAAAACATATTTTTAAATAATATTGTTTAAATATATGTTTTCATTAATTAGCCGAACGGATCTGATTTATAAACGGATACAAGCGGATTCCAAGAATGAACGGAAAAAGAGAAAAACTACTGCTTGAATCCTACAGATTATAGAATCCTAAATAATGAAAGTGATTTGCACCCAATATATTATTTGACACAAAAATATATATATAATCCGCTACGTTTAAGTCCAGTCCTGACCGCAGTAAACAGCCATATGCTCCTCCCCTTGAATAAATCGCACGTGACTGATGCATTTTAATATTTGGTTTGTGAAGCGCTGCAGACGTTCGGGACTTAGCATAGAATTTTGAGTAATTTTTGTCAAATTGATATTATTTTGTGATCATTGCAAAGCTAAAAGATTGGCCCACTTCCCTCGTGTAAGCGATTTTTGATTTAGGTCCCTATTTTTAAGGAAAAAAATTCTAAACATATCGATTTATTGCATAGATTACTATCCAAATTTCAAAAATTAAAAAAACAATTTGGAAAAACTATTACACGGCAACCCTAGGAAACAGGGCTATCTTTCCAGTGTTTTTTAATTTAGGTCGCTAAGTTTATTCGTTTTCGTAATATGTGTTAAGAGCCGAGCGCGTAAAATGGGTCTATTTTAGGCGCGCCATGGACTCTTAACTCTGGGAGAAAATTTATTTTAAAGAGATGAAATGTAGGGGCTTTAAAAACTCTTTGAATGCTATGACGAATTATGCCAGTAACTATTGACAAATTCCGGGCACTTCAGGAGGATGGTTATTGACGTTGCCTAAGTCAGCAATTTCCATTGATTTGTTTCAAACTATTCGATTTTTGGCTTCAACTAAGTATTGGCTGTCGATTTTTGGTTATATACTTATGCAAATAAGTAAATGTATGGTTACCAGCGAAGTAGATAAGATACTCGACGTTATAAAATAAACTGTTTTCTTTCTAAAACTGCTGTTAACAAAACTGGCAATTTTTTATTACTTTTTTTTCAGTCAGTAATGTGAATGAAAAAGAAAAAGACAGATAGATTTACCAAATACTTTTTTAAGAAAGTTCACATAATTTATAATTTTAATTTTCTGCATGGAGGTTTTGGGGATTATCTACCATCTTTAGAAGACACCTGAACCCAATTTGAAAAATTACGCAGTGCTAAAATCAGAATTTGACGTTCTTTAAAATTATGTATAACTTGACCCCTTTTTCCATTTAAAATTTTAGGGACACAGGTAACCCCTGCTAGGGTAATTGACGAAAACAAAAGCAAAGAGTTTCCCTCTAATTAAAAATTGACGAGCCTGAGCGTTTTTTTTTAAATGAGGATTTAACATGAAAAATCGGGTCTGTTTCGTTTGCTTTGGTCAGCCCTGTACATATTTTTATAATTCTAGTAACATTTTTAATGTATTTGTTAACCTAACCACTATATGTCGCTTGTTTCTATAGTCGAGAATCGCTTCAATTTTAATAAGTGTTTTTTTTTTAAGGTTGAAGCTGGTACGTGTTTACTAGAGTCAAGCCAACCTCCAAACTGGTTTTCTGATTCAAATTGTGGAGCAATGCAAGAGGAGTTTGAACAGCCTTGGCGAAATAAGATTTTAGAAGATTTAAAGTCAAGATTTCCAAATCAGGTATAGACAACGTGCATTCATGTAAAATGCTAGCTTCAAAAGCTATTTATCTGTAGTCAAAAATTATCAAAATGTGGTGGGTTTTCAAGCCTCTAATGTGAATACCAACAAGATTCAAGGCTCTCAAAGGGTTAGTAGCTTTTCTAAATGTATTGGTAGCCAGTGGTCGTTAAAAAAATTCATGTATTGGTTACTTTATTTATTGTACTGTATTATATTTTATCTAACTTGCTCATTGTCACTTGTTCTAGGAGAAATTTGATATTTACGAACCAGCTGTGGACACAACTTCTTGGGTGCACAAAGGTGAAGCGAGAGTAAACTTGGGTACCCTTGGCTTTGTCGATTGCATTTTACAGTTAGAGTGGATACAAACTACTGGAACTTTAACTATCTTGAATCCGGATGGAGCAACAACTATGGTAAGTTGGGAAGTTCATCTTCGTTGCTAATGTTAAAATAATTGCTATACTATAGAGGAACTACGACATAGATATTAATAACTTATTATTAATTAGATAACATATTTTATCCGTGTTGGCGTCTCCAAATTTTAGAATATAGTGCAAGTTGTGTTGATGGATCCATTTCTGGAAGTGATATTGACGCCTTCATCGAAGACTTGATGTATTAAAGCTATAAGGCATTGAAAAAGAAGAGTGTAACTGGCGTAGATATTATCGATGATTCACTTAGTATTACACGAAATTTTCTATATACACATTCCACGAGAGTAATTTAGATGTCATATGAAACAATATATGGTAAAAAATGTCGACAATCAAAGAACTAGTCCAAATAGTCGTGAGAGAACTCGCTTACTGTATAGTAAAACCTTACCTATTCTCCGACTATCTTCTCGTTACTGACTGATTTTAAAACATTTTGACAGCTTAAACGAAAGAGTTTCTGAGAGAATACCGGATCAGCAAGTGATTGATATATCGTTGCCTAGTATTGTGAATTGAACATTGAACGCCATATTTACATAAACAATAAACATATTTCAAAATAAATATGTATACATAAAGGGATAATAATTTTTTGTTGTACATGAATTTATAGGTATAAATGGACACATAAATCTCAAAGCACGCTTTGTAGAACAAATATATTATGGAACATACACTGAGTATAAAGTCCAGAACCGGTGAATGTTTTTAAAAACGACGTAAATGTTTAAAAAGCACCTTGTATAAAGCCTTGTAAGATCTTTAAAAAATCTATTTTAATTCTACATATATACATACACCCTGTATATCTCACAGGGTGACTAAAATATTTTTAATGATTGACGCTCTTTTACAATATCTTATGATTCCTCAAAAAAAATTGACTACATTTTCAATAGTTTAGGAGCTACTGCGTTTATAAAAAATGGGCGATATGATACATTATATTACATTAATTAAATTTATTAAAATGTACTAAATCAGTGGCGTAACTAAAATGTTTTGGCCCCAACGCAAAATACATAAGTAGGGCCCCCCTTTCCGTCACAAATCATAAATACTAAATAAAAAGTAAATAAGCAGCTTTAATTTTTTTATTTATTTTACATATAACATCAAAATATTTCTTTTTATCAAAAAAAAGCAAAACTCTAAAATAACTTAAAATTTTAACGAAGCAATAGTTATTAACGAAGTTGGAAATATTAATGAAATTTAAGAAGTTTAAAGCAACACTCGACTAAACTTACTAAAATCTAAAACGATTTTTTTCTCGTTTTACACACTGCAAATTCATATGCATATTTAAGATCGAATTTGTTGGGAGCTTCACTTTCGACTGAAATTAAAGATATTTAAATCGATCTTGCATGCCCTATTTGGTTCTTTAAATAGTTTGCTAAAAGATTCTTCAGCTGACACAGATATAATCGGCATGGTAAAAAATAATAATAGGTCAATGTAAATTTGTTCAAATCAACATTTTTTTTGCAGTCATTTCTTGATTTAACTCTGTTTTTATAAATTGTAAAAGAGAAATTTTGCAATATGATTTGAGAATATTTTTGTTGATTGTAGCTTTTAAGGATTTTAGACTTTGTTAAATTTATGAGATTTTTAGGCTGCAAAAACAAAAAGATACCACTTATCTTATTTAATCCTGTAAATCTAGTTGTAAACTGATACTGTATAATGTCAATAGCTGATAAAAAAAAAAACAATTTAAAAAAATAAAGATTTTGTGTGTGCTTAAACCACACGATAGAAGTGAAAACTTCAACAAGCGGGGTCATCGTTTGTCAGATTTTCGATCCGAGTCTTCGTTGTAGAGATACCCCCAAATCCCCCCTTAAATTAGAACCCTGGTCCCCCCACCCGTATGGTCTAAGGTGGCCCCCCATGTGGCACCCTCCCTTGGCCAAACGGGGTGGGGTCCCGTTTTCGTCCAGGATCTTCTTTTTACCCCAGCTACATCCCCTGAAAATTTCAGCCCTATACCTATACGGGGACATGCAGCGTTACATTACGTTATGTGACGGCGTTACGTGACGGCTCGGTCTCATTCAACCCCCACAAAAAAAAGTGCATAGCGCACCTAAAGTAGTTTTCACTTCAAAAATGTTCCCTGGAATCAAAACGATGATCTAAAGTTAATTCTTCAGATACTTTTTTTAATAACTTGTCGCCTACTCTTAAAATTACCTCGAATGTACCATTTCAAAGCAGTTGTTCGTGCTTCTTTTAGAACCTCATTATAGCGTTGACGGTAGTTTTCCCACATTGCTTTTTTTTCTTAGTAAAACAGAACTAGCTTCGTCCAAAGCAATTGTTTCTTTTTGTAAAACTTTGGAAGTAAAATTCACTTCTGATAACACCACCAACTAATAGATAAGAACAACAACTCAACTCAAAATCTAGTATACTTTTCTTTATATTCCATCCCTAATTTTACTTGAATGCTCAATTTTTTTATTTTTTTTTACACATTTTCATCTTAATGGTTTATTAACAAAATGACCTAAATCACTTTCGAGTATTGTGGCTTTACTTGATATTACGGCGTCTGACGATATTTCAGCTTCATCGAACTTTTTAGTTTTAGCACACAGAACAATTAAGTCTCTTGTGCTGATGCCTGTGGCTTAGCCACCTAAAGTTGTGTTATACCGATCAAATGTTCTGTGTGATCTTCGTCTTGAGAAATATAATTATTGTTCCTAATGTCATCGCGTTTGGACGTAAATGGGTTCAAATTTGGCTCAGACTGCGATTTCGTCGAACAAAAAATAATTTTCGCAATTTTTCTCTAATTCCAATTCTTTTTTAGTGTTCTTTTAATTGCGTGCGCTTTTATTTTTTTTTTCTGGTCACTCATTTTTAAAACGTAGGAAAAATTGGCGTATCAAATACTAAAACTATAAGATAATGGTGAGGTAATGCTTTTGGCAACATGCTAAAATATGTCAACAAGACGGGATTCCCGGAATGTCAAACCAAAAGGCGCTGGCGCTCACTGCGAATCAAATCAGGACTAATTCTGATCGGCGGCTGACGAGTGTCGCGACGCTGATGTTACCAAATTTCTCATTAGGTATTAAATTCTGCAGAACTTAATTAAAAATAATCCTTGCTTGACAGAAAGGTGTTCCTAGGTTAAGTTGACAGAAACCTTCAACATTAGGCACCGCACGAGTGGGCCCCCAAGCCTGGGGGGCCCCAACGCATTGCGCTTACTTGTCTTATGGCAGTTACTCCACTGTACTAAATGTACAGTGTTAAGTTTAAACAGTAAATATATTTCTATAAATTTGTTTTAGAATTTATTTTTTAAAGTTTCAAATAGTGAATCACCTAAAATAACAGTAAATCCCGCAAAAAATCAAGTTATTCAAAAAATCGATTATTAAATCATTAGGTAATTAAATGCTGAATGAATGTTATAATAAGTTATAATAAAATTTATCAATGACATTTCGTAACATTTTGCCACTAATAAGATGATAATCTAACAGAATCAGCTCGTTTAGATTAGCGGGTTATGTCACGTAAAATCCTATTTTTAAAGGACTCAAGAGCCGCATATCCGGTCTTTTAACGGGCCATTATAATTAGCCTCTTCGTCCTATCCAGCGGTTAGAACAATTTTCATTTTTATATGTTCCCCAAAATGATGATCCCGGTGATCACCACAAGACATGACGAATCTTTTTTATGCCAGAAGAATATACAAACTCTATACTCTTAGTTGATGAGACTCATGTGTTGTCTTTAGTTTTGCTTAATGTTCAGTCAATATGGAACCAAACCAGTGAGATCTATTTTCCTTTGATGACATTAACTATCCAAATATGACCCTACTGACTGAGCATTGGTTAGGACATGATGAAGAGATTCATTTACCAGGTTATGTAGCTCTATCAAAATATTGTAGAACACAATCTGTCCATGGCGGATGTATGATACTCTTAAATGATTCTTTTTTTGAGGGGGGAACTTTTTCAGGCAGTAATGAAATTTAATGACATGGAATTATGGAATTTGTTTTTGATTTTTCCATAGTTTTTTCTAAATCCAGAAACATGTATGTTATATGCGTTAATAATTCCCCATCTTCTAGAATGATTTGTTCTTGGCCACTCTAGATAATTTATTATCGCAGATCTCAAGCTCTTCAAACATAATTTTGAGTCGAGATTTTCCCTTCTACAATGCGCTATGCAATTTACTACAATCTCATAATTTGCAAATGCATGTACAATCTCCAACACGCATCAAAAGAATCTCATCCATTGATTACATTTGTGCAAACTTCAATAATCATGAAGTTTGTTGTGAATTCTGCCTTATCTGACCATGAAGCTGTATTATTTGGCATCCTTAATTTTGGAGATGGTAAAAAAGAGGCACCGAGGTGTGGCAAATTTTCAGTCATGGGAATTATAGTAACTTACACACTATGTGTTTCTTTTGGTTGAGAATCGGCCCTCATCTCACCTCACTTTATCAAACTTTCACGAAGAGATGCTACATCTCCGAAAATTAAATGCAAAAAACGCCGAAAATAAACGCTAAAGGTCTAGAAACATCATGCAAAAATCTACGTTCACTACATAGGATCAGAAAATTCACAGACTCCCCAATATTTCATGAATATTTCAATAAATATCGTTTCATATGTCGCCGTCTGATTAGAGAGTCGAACAAACTTATTATTCAAATCGTATGGAGATGTCAAGCAATGCGACCTAGAAATGCTGGGCCATTGTGAATGAAATTCGACGTAACAATGGTCATCGATCATTACCAATCCCTGAAACAACCCCTGACAATATAAATCAATTTCATTGCGGGATTGCTAGTAGTCTTCAACAGAAAATACATCAAATAGCGGATGTGCTCTACTACTTATCCCAGGTTAGTGTCCAAGACTCTTTTTTTCTTGCCCCAACCGACATTGTGGAGCTTAAAAAATATTAATTTCCATTAAAAACAAAATCAGCTCAGAAGATTGCGTTTCTGCAAAGATTTTCTAAATATGCTCGATGTTGCATTGGTGCATGCAATGAATAACTCTTGGGAAACAGGGATTTTTCCCCGATGTTTTAAAGTAGTAAAAGTTATCCCTATCCATAAAGAAGGTAGTCTGGATGATCCAATTTTAGACCCATCTCTCTAATATCGACTTGTCAAAAGTCATAGAGAAACTTGTGAAGTATGTTATCCTTTATGCAGTCCAATAACATTCTCAGCAGAGCTCAGTTTGGTGTTCAGGAGGGAAAGAGTATGCTATTTACAATCTTATACAAGACTTGTACCTCCATAACAATGATGGTAGACGGTCAGCCATAGCCTTTTGCGATCTTTCAATGGCTTTCGTCTGTGTCAGTCATGATATTCTAATAAGAAAACTTCACTGCTATGGCTTTCCAGGAGTTGCCTTATCTTGGTTCACATCGTTTCTGAGTGGTCGTCGAAATGCGTCTGTTGTGGGTCAAAAAGTGCATCATATCAATCAGTAGAATGGGAATTGGGGAGTCCCTCAGGGTTCGGTTTTGGGTCCAGTTTTATTTCTGCTCTACATTAATGTCTTACGTACCTCCTGATTTGATGGTGGGTTTACTATTTTTGCTGACCCTGCTGCTGAGGATCCTCTTCTACTGCGACATCTATACTAGATGATCTTAATCGTATAAAGTGATGTGGTGTGATTCAAACCTATCGACATTAAATCCTGTTAAAACTAAAATCATCCCTTTTAAATGTAATCTAACGGACATGTACATAGGATCTACTCAAATTGAGTGTCACTCTGGCAGCAAATTCCTTAGAGTGATTATTTATGATCAACTTAAGAGGACTCCGGACACCTTCAAAAAGACTTTTAAATTAGAGGTTTTATTAATGGATTAGGAAAAGAGTTTATTAAATAAAAGTTGCTTTAAATTAATTAAAGAACGTGGGAAAGTACAAATTTTTTGGCAAAAACATTTTTCTTAAAAAAAATTCGCTTAGTCTTTTTTTTTTTAAACGAAATATGAACTTTCCCACCATCTACGATTAATTTTAAACAAACTTTATTTCAACCGTTTTTCAAAACTCAGAACCACTTTTTTTCTACATAAAAAATAAAGATTTCTGATGTTTTACGGCCAATTAATTGTGCATCTCTCTCGGACGACAGAGCCATTCATCCGTGCGGCAGAGCATCGTGCGTCCGAAATCAGTGGCAACCCGTTGATTTTCGCGATCTATTTCTACGGGCGGGGCGCGCGGCGCGGCGGTGTTTCCCAGAATTTGTATTTCTGGTTGTTTTATGTTGCGACTTGAGATTTATTTCCGTATTTTATCTATTGTAGATACGCGTAGAGCGGAAGAGCGTTCTGTGTTTTGTATTTTATTTTCGAGTTTGTGTGTTTTGTGTTTTATTATCGAGTTTATTATAGACTATTTGGATTATTATTTTTGCTCGTTTTTTAATTATTGAATTAGACATTTTTATAATTGTAATGGGAAAATTATCAGGACGTATTAATAAGAAAAACTATAAATATACCTCCCAAAACCGGAAAAACAAAAGAAGAGCCCAGCTACAGTAAGTTGATTAAATAACATAGGTAATATATAGGTATGTATAAATAATGTACCTGGTACCTAAATACGTATGTTATGTTTACTGCTTGTAGTATTTTTGGTTGGTATAGGTATTATTTGTCTTGTTTAAACGTTGAAATTAATTATTTTAAAAGTATGGGAATAATCAAAAAGTAAAGCATTATTTGTAGTTTAAGCAAGTATATGTATCACTAATTAGCTATGGAGAGATGGTAATTACGCAACTAAACTTCTCGAAGTTTGACTTGATTTTAAAACGCATCTACTCAAAAAGTTCTTATTCGATTGTGATCATTCCTTTGGGGTTTTTACTTTTCAATAAATCTTGCATGCAATTTAAGGGGATTAAGAATAACTAAAATACTGGCCGCAAAGAAAGCCTGTTTTTCTGCCTCATTTTCGAAAAGCCCTGTAGGCTTAAAAATAAATTTCACCTTTTTTGTTTGTTGCGATATTTTATAGCCCCGTGTTTTAGCTTTCATTTGTATTTTTATTCATAAATTTAGCTGAATTAGCAAAAAGTTATAGCAATTTTATGATTGTGCTACTTTTCTCAAAAAAAAAATTATACCCAAATTTCTCTTCTCAAAGGTCTCAGATGTCCCATTTTTTTGACATGGGCAAAACCTGATACCTACCAAAAGTTCTTGTCCGATTTTGATTTATCTTTATAATGTTCACCAAAATATATAGGGTGGGTAGGTAATGATGTATCTTTTATAGCATAATTATTGTTGTAAAGCCTAAGTAACAGTTTAAAAAATTTTGTTTAAACCGAGGTATCAATAAAAAAAGCCATTATATTTTTTGAAGTGAAAACTTCTTTAGGCGCGTTTTGCGTTTTTTTTCCTGGGTATTGAATTCAGTAGAGCCGTCACGCGTCACGCTCGGATATGTATGGCATGTTCCCGAATTTGGTACGAAGTAGTTCTCGTGATCCTGATCAAAAGCCTTCATGGGCACAAAAAACTATCGAGCGGTTTCCGAGATATGGCGCTACAATTCCGCCATTTTGCATTTTAAATAGGTCCTATGTTAAAATTTCAATAATAGTTTTTAAAATAATTTAATATAAAAAATCAATGTGCCATTATGAAGCTAAAACTGATGCAAGTCCCAATGGAGATTTCCGAAGGTAAGTTTTATCCTTTTTCTAAGGAAACTGTTGGCAGAATTCGAATAGCTATTAGTAAGGCAGTAGCGCATAGAAGGCGTGAAGATGGTACGTTGGATGAAAAATGTGAGAAATTAGCCACCGACTTAAAAAATGCACCTTCTCATGTTTTTGGTGAACATGAAATATGCAACGCCCTTAAATATTTTTCATGTACTAAAAAAGTCATTGAAAAAAATTATGTACCTGGAATGAAGGAATGTGGATTGTTCCAAGACATTGAAGTGTTGTATTCAACGGCTCCTGAATAATACCAGAAGCCTTGTTTTAAATATGGATAACAATTTAGCTGAGCATTATAATTCAGTAGTTTGCAAATTTGTTTGCGGGAAAAGAATTAATTATTCTTTGAGAGGATCATATTCAACTCGGTGCAATGCTGCTGCTATTTCGTTTAATGCAAGCGTTAATTATTATTTCGTAATACCCAAGGCAATAAAAAGTCCAAGCTTTTTTACAAAAAAATTTGAACCCCTAAAAAGAAAACGTACAGCTTGCTTAAAAAAAGTAGGCTTTTCCAACAAAGGAGGTCAAAACCAGCGGTTCTGCCTGATAACGATTATGGCCTTATTACCGACAAAATAATACCCAATATGTCAAAAAGCGAATTTAATAATAAAAAAGATGGATTTTTAAAAAAAATTAAACAAAACGCCAGATGAAATTAGTCACTTGGAAGATATAACGAGAAACCAAGCTAGTAGCCAGCATTGGCTTCAAGAAAGGGCAATAAGAATTACGGCATCAAATTTTGGAAAAATTTCCGCACCTACGGAAAAGCACTTCCTGCGCAACACTGTAAAAAATCTTATTTATTCTAATTTTTTTGGAAATATATCCACTAAACACGGAAAAGATTCCGAGCTTATTGCTCTCACACAACTAGAAGAATTTCTTAAAATGAAAATTCAAAGATGTGGCCTCTTTATACATAAAAAAAAAAAAAAATTCTACGAGCGTGCGCAAAGTGGCTACTTTGCGCACGCTACTCAGTGCGCGAAGTAGTACTTTCCCGCGCGCTATGCGGGAAAATGTGCGGGAAAGTAAAATTCTCTAAAATCACCAGAGACAAGAAAATGTTCGTATATTTTTAGAAACTTTACACTTTTGGACTTTTTATGCAATATAAGACACCGTTTTAAGTCATAATTTTACTCTTTTCCCTAAAAGTTTCCGTAATTCCCCATATTGTAAGTTAAACTAAAAAACATATATTTTGAAATCCTCGGTATAGTAGTAAAAAATTATGTCAAGCAACAATACTTATAATTGTCAGATTGACAGATTTTAAACAAATCTAGGTGTAAAACGAAGTATCCCAAAAAACAGGCCCTTTTCTCTCAAAGCTTCCGTAATTCGCGATATTACAACTTAAACCAAAAACCATATCTTTTGAAGCCATGTCAGGTCAACAATAATAGTCATGTAAGGCAACAGTAGGTATAATTGATAGATACTTTTTCTTTTATTTAAATACGGGTCATTATTATTCTGTGCTTGTTTGGACCGCGCTCGTAGAAAAAATATTGTTCCTAACACTTGCGCAAAGTGACTTTTCCGCACTCGCCTGATTGACCGAACTCCGCTTCGCGTGGTTTGGTCAACATCAGTCGCGTGCGGAAAAGTATCACTTTGCGCACTTGTTAGGAAAATAATTATTCTAGGGGCTAGTCCAGATTGAATTATCGGCCAAAATTGTATGGTCGAAATAAAATGCCCCAGTTCCATAAATGACATGACCGTAGAAGAAGGCATAAATACATGGAAAATCAAGTATCCTAAATTAGATCAAAACAAATTATTTTAAAAAAAACTCATGAATATTTTTTCCAAGTACAGGGACAACTGGCAATTACTGGCAAGGAAAAATGTTATTTTTGTATTTGGACAAGAAAAAACTTTTTAACAGAAGCGGTAAGATTATTGATTATTCCGAGGTTAAATACCAAATTATTAAAAAATATATACAGTGTATACATAAAGTATGGAACAAATTCATTATTTAATAATCCAACATGATTTCGGGTAGTATATTTCGGGTTTCTTTTATATCTTAGGATTTAAATTTTACTAAATGTTAAAATAGTCCATTTTCAAATATAAATATTTTGTTAATAGTTGAATATAGATATGGGACATTGTTAAATTCAAATTTAAAATTCAAATTCATTTATTCATGCCAATATCTTATACTGCTTATACACGTCAATAGGGTATATAAAGTTTAAAATTAAAAAGTTAATAATACAATTTACAATTTAAAATTCGTTGGAAATAAATTCATCTATTGAGTAAAACGCTTTATTTATTAACACATTCCTAACACTGGATTTGTAAGTTTTGTAGTCCATGAAGAAGATAAAAATATTTCGGGAAAATCTAGTGTGTAATATTATACATTGTTTCATTAAAAAAACTTCTTAATGAATTACCCTATATACATATAAAATTTATATGACAAAAATTGCACATTGTATAACATACTTACCTTACTTAGATACATGCGCGAGGAAACGTTTTGTATCATTAAATAATGAATTTGTTCAATATTTTATATCTTACTGTATATTTTTTAGATTTTCAGAGACCAGAAATTTTAGGATGACATGTTTCCAAAATTAAAATCATTTTATTTCCAATGTTTACTGCCAGAACTAATTGATCCTCAACATCCAAGAGGCCTGCCGATAAGAAATCCACAAAGAGACTTTTAAATAAAGTAAAATATTTATAAAATTCCTAACACGACTTCTATTTCATATTTTCTGGATATATCCATTCCGGTCAGTAAAAAATAGAAATGTTCAAGTTGCGCTTTAAAAATTCGGTTCCTAGCTAGAAATTTTGAGCTTGTATCAGTACGGTGACCAGATTTTTCAGTTTAACGCTTTATTTAAATATTCTGACAGTTTGTGCTAACCCGGTAGATATAAAATAATAATGAATTTACCCTTTGCTCTATGACAGGCCTTGTCTCTAGAAGGTTTTGATTATATGTTTTTTTTTAATCAAGATAGTGACTAATATAAAATTAAAGTAGGTACCTTACCTACAAATTGAAATAAATAAAATAAGTTAAAATTAAATACATTTATAAACACAAGGTTTTATTTAAATGTTCTAAAAAGAAGAATATAAACTTTAAATTAAATCAAACCCATCGATTTATTACATGATGTATATCATATTATATCATAATGATCATATATTATATGATATAAAAGCTTGGGCGAGATTTACTTGAGTAAATTTATTTTTTATTACGCATGCATCATAATCAACGATTGTCGCACGCTGCAGCGTGCATAAAATGATGTTTATGATGCGCTTACTTTTTAAAAGTTTGCTATAGAAATATTTGATCATGTCAAATGTGATAAATTAATATATTCGTCAATATATACCTTAAGTTTAATATTTAAAACATGTTTGAGATTATGATGCATTCGTAATAAAAAATAGCGTATGATATATGTGTATAAGAGGCCTTTAAAGCCCTTGCGACTTACAAAACACTCCGCTGCGCGTCGTGTTTTGAAATATGTCGCGCGTGCTTTAAAGGCCCTCTTATACACTTATATCATAATATACTATTATCAAATACCTAGTATATAATTTATTTTTTCTTAGAATTACTTGTGTCAAGATAAATTTACATAAGTATTGTATTTTTGTTTATTCACACAGGTAAATCTCGCGACAAGCTTTTATATCATATAAGTTGTATGATGTAATAAATTGATGAATTTGATTTAATTTAAAGTTTATTTTCTTCTATTTAGAGTATTTAAATAAAAGCTTGTTAAAAATGTTTTTTATTTTTTAGATTTCGTTAAACATATCTCTAAAGTGTTCTTAGTGTTCATTTTATTTAATGCGTCATTCTTGCATGGTCGTTAGCCTGTGACATGACACAATTTAAATTCAAAATTTGGCTCCTCCTGAATACGGCCTACCAGCTAAAAATACAATAATTTTTCATTGTCTTTGGACCTATATAGAAATGCAAATTTTCAGCTTGATATGAAAATTTAAATTCAAGATTTGGCCTCCTCCTAAATACAGCCCTGTGCCAGCTCAAAAACACGATAATTTTACATATTACATCGTCTTCTGTCCTAAATATGTATGCAAATTTGCAACTTGATACGACAATTTAAATTTAAGAATTGGCCCCCTTCTCCTAAATTTACCAGCTCAAAAACGCACAATTTTACATTTTACATTGTTTTCGGTCCTATACCTATATGTATGCAAATTTGTAGCCCCCTCCTCCTAAATACGGCCATGTACTAGCTCAAAAACACGATGATTTTACATTGTCTTCCGTCCTATAAACGTGTGTAAATTTTCAGCTTAATAAGACAATTTATATTCAAGATTTGCCCCCTCTTCCTAAATACGGCCCTGTACCACCTCAAAAACACAATAGTTTTGCATTGTCATCCAAACTAAATGTGCATGCAAAATTTCAGCTCAATTGGTTGGGGATAGCTGTTTCAAAATCCAGTTGCAAGATTTGACCTAAACCAATACATAAATAAAAGCTTGTAATAAAAGTCGGTATCAACAGAGCAGTTGATATACTACGCCAATGGCTTGAGTTAATCTGTCTCGACTGCGAAATACCGCACGTCGGTCGGCAGCTCGCACGTCGTACGGAAAACATCACGAAATCTGTAAACGCGGGTCGCTCCGGAGTCCTCTTAAGTTTTATCCACACATCTCCTCGCTTGCCAATAAGCTCTCCTCTGCTTGCTTTGCTGTGAGGGTTTGTGTTCAGGCGCTTGGCTTAAATATAGGCAAGTCAGTTTACCATGCACTATTTGAGTCACATCTTCGCTATGGCATCCCATTTTGGGGTAATGCGAATCCAGACTTTGTTTTTAATCCAGAAAAGAGCTATTCGTTACGTATGTAAATCAAAGCCGCCAATGTCATGTCGCCCACTCTTTATCCAGGAAAAAATCCTCACTCTTTCATGCATATATATACTGGAAACTGTATGCCTCATCTAAAAAACAGAGAAAACTTTTTAGAGGGAAACCCCCGATATCCACCTAGAAGCTTGGAGAGGCTTCATCTGCCACAACCTAAATTAACTCTAACAAAAAAGTCATTGTATTATGAAGGCATTAAAATATATAACCATCTTGCATTAAATATCCGTGCATCCTCTTCCCAACTTATCTTTAAGAAAAAGGTTAGAAGGCTATTGTTAGAGAAAACATACTACACTGTAGATGAATATTTTAAAGATTCTTTTTGACTGTTAAAGTGGCGTTTTGGAGAATTTTGTTTAACAGCTGTACCGTTGCTGTATTTAGTTGAATTTATATCTCGTCTTTATACTCTATCTTATGTTGCCACTGTAAGATTGTATGTCCGGTAAGCGTTTACTGTAAATTTTACTTTTGTATTAGTTTTAACTGTTGTAATGGTTATTTTATACCTTTGTACTGTTTTTAGCTTTTAGTGTTAGCATTGTTTATGACAAATCTTCTTTGTTTTGTAACAATAGAGCATATTTTGACTTTGAAAATGATGAGGCGCCTCATCATGCTGAAACCAGGTAGTCCCAAAAGTGGATCTACTATGTTCGTAATTGCTGGCACGATTTGATCTTCCAACATGTGGAGATAGGTTTCTACTATCAAATTTCATTGGAATATCCCACTAATCTGTTGCCAATAATACTAGTCCACACATTGACTTTTTGAGGTTATTGTATATGAGTGTTTTTCGCATCCAGTTTGGGTTTAGGTGTGCTCACTAACTACAATTATATTCATTGTCAGTACCATTTAGCATGAAACTTGTTATGGTCGTCTCGTTTTTGCATCATCACTTCGCAAAATTCTATTCTGCAATGAGAAATGCGATGATAATTACTAGTGTTTTCAGCTGATTTAAAAGCAATACACATTGTTTCACCAAAAGATCTCTGCCGATCCCCAAAACCTCTGATCATAAGCAAAGTTCTACTTTCTCTTTCAGCAAAAGATATTTTTCGTTCAATACTCTATGCCACTGGAATGCGGCATGGCATGACCTTTGAATTATGGGTAAAACCGCAATTATTTTCGATTGGCCATCCTTTTGAGTTTTAACTATGCCAGGGAATAATGATATCATCAAACAACCATGTATCATTCGTTGTCGATATACAGAGCCTCACATTTTTCAGATAACAAGAGCCATCTGCTGGAATGTCTGCTTAATCTTCTTCTCGTCCCCGTTCTGAATACTCTGCACGTAGGGGACCCCTATCCATTACTGAATGACAAGTGTGTTGCTCTGAGCATGACAAAGTATAGACCGCGCATCCGGCAACCCGCACGAATCTCTGATATTACAGGGCCAGGAATGCTGTTTACGTCCCGGCCCGCGTTTTCGTTCAATTGTGCCCTGGATAGTGAGTTTTGGGATAGGATATCAGTCACTCCTGAGTATGTGACCCAAATAAGATGTTTTTCTTTGTTACTCAAGAGTTCTCTTTCCATCCCAGCTCTTAGTCTATGACATATGCTCTGTCCGGGAGATCCGAAGATTTCAAATGCGTCTAACCGGTTCAGTTTTCTGACCTTGAGCGACCATATTTCTATGGGCCAAACATAGCACCTGATCACTCGCAATCGAAGGTCAACCGGTAGTGTTCTCTGAAGAGGTATTTTCAAATACCTGGTTTTTGCAGTTTCGATTCGCATTTTTACGTCCTCATCTCTCTAACTTCTCATTAAGGGTAGCTCCCATGTTTTCAATTTGGACACTCTTTCAATTGCTTCACTGTTGATTGTAAGGTTGATGTTATTGTATTCTTGCCTACTGATAATCATACCTGCTTAATCAGTGTCAAAATCGGAGAGCTCGAACAGTTCTATTTTTACCTCCCGACTATAGTTTATGTTATTTATCAAGGTTTAAAGAAGCACCACTTCTCTAAGCCGTGATTATTATACACCTGTAGCACGTGTACCGGGTGACTTCGTATAAACTAGGAACCCCTGTAACTTTTTTATTTTTTGTCATACGGGAAAAATAAAAAAAACTGACATACAGGAAAAATTATTTCCTTTCCTAATCTGTATTGTAATTTCCGGTAATTTGGCATATATACCGAGGGCGACAAAAAGCATATCTTTTTTAATGGAATGCCCTGTATATTTCTGGCTAAAATGAAAGATCTTCTCTTTCTGATTTCAAATACATATATCATACAAGTTGACATTTGGTTCAGCCGTTTTTACGTGATTTAATTTTATAGTTGCATTGAATTTACGATATCGTGATATACGCTGTAATGATTACTGCATAGAAATCAAGAGTTTTTTGATCAGCGTATATCAAGATATCAAGATAATGTAAATTCAATGCAACTATAAAATTAAACAACGTAAAAACGGCCGAAGCAAATGTTAACTTGTATGATATATATGAAATGAGAAAAAAAAAAGATTCGTTTTAGCCAGAAGTATACAGGACATTCCATTAAAAAGATATATACTTTTTGTCGCCCCCCGTATATATGCAAAATTACCGGAAATAAGAATACAGATTTGGAAAAGGAAAAAAATTCCCTTGTATGTCCGTTTTTTTATTTTTCCCATATGATAAGAAACAAAAGTTATTAGGGGTGCTAGTTTATACGAAGTAACCCTTTTGTAATTATAGAATTATATATTGTATTAAATATATACAACTTTACTTATTTTTTGAATCAAGTTGCCTTTGCTTGGAAATTTTGTGTTTTCCACAACTTTAATATCAATGACCGAATTTTAACTTGATAAATTTTCATGCCCCTTTTGTCAAAATATTTCATTACCTTCATTTTAACCTAGGTCAGTAATGGAGACCTGACACGTAAAAATTAACATAAAATGACAGTTACTAAACCTACTGACAAGACATAAACAAATAATGTTGCAGAATTTCCAAGCAAATATAACTAATTATTTCAATCAATTAGTAGATAAGTAATCTTATAATAGTATATTATTAACCAATGTTTAGACAGACACTGTTATTCGTCGTCGGTTTAACACGCGAACGCAATAATAGCTGCTAAACCATGGTTAATACACACTTTTTCCACTACTAATACTTGTATCATATATTTTGTAATTATTATTAAAGCATTAATTAGATATTTTTTTATAAGATTGTTTGTCTCGTATTATTTCAATCAAGTTACCTTAGCGTGGAAATCTTGCAACATTATTTGTATTTTGCCTTGCCATGTAGGTTTGGTAACTGTCGATTTATCTTATGATTTTTACTTGCCAAGTCTCTATTGGTTCTTTATGACCTACGTCATTAATGAAGGTAAATAATGAAATAGTTTGACAAGAGGGAAAGAAAAACAACTTCTTAAGTTAAAAATCTGTAAATAATGGTTGACATTAAAGCTAGTAGTGGAAAAAATTCTATATTAACCTTGGGTTAGACAACTATTATTGCCTTCGAGTTTTAAGTCCCTCGTCGTTACGCTCCTCGGAATTTAAAGTCGACGTCATCCAATGAGAGTGCGATATTTTTGGCGGACGTCGACGTTATAGACGGAATAGGAGAAACCAGTGTTCTTTGTCTTAACCAGTTTCGATTCGTTAGATCTATTTCTGTCGAATCATCATTGCTTTGTCTATAAGCCTAATCTAAAATATGAATGCGCGCCTGTATTTTAATGACTAGATAGTCACTGAAAAAACGATTGTGAGTTTGTTTTCTGACTTGATATGAAATATAGAAAATTACGTTATGCTCAAACTGCCAGATTAAATTTTATTGCGTGGTTTGGTGATTTTTTGGTGTCATTGACCAATTCATCTTATTATTTAATTTAAACGTTAGTACTTATAATTAACAACAATATTTTTGTAAGAATTCACATTTACTAAAATATAAAAATCTACGTTTACTGTTTAATAATCTTTGCCTTAAAATAGAACTGAATTTTATATATTTTCTTTCAATTTTTTTTTGTAGTTAACGCCTAACAGAAAATATTGCGGTTAAAGCTAACGGATAATGTATTTGAATTTTTAATTTAGTTACAATGTATTTTCTTTTCTTTTTTGTTTCTTATCAATGCAGTCGAAATGTTTGTATATTTATCTAAGGATGAAAAAGTTTCACGTAATTATTACTCTTCGCTAGGTCTTGAGAAAAAGTTAAACTCGAAAAAACGACTTTCTTCCTTAGTCTAACAAGTATATTTTACTGTAATAATTTTTAATATACTTTCAGCATTCCTTTACTTTGAGTGATATTACGTCGGTTCAATTAAGTAGTGAGCCGGGAAATCCGAGATTATCCATTCATACTCCAAGAAATTATCCCGCCATAGTGATTTTACAATTTTGTAGTGATGCGCTATTGGAAGAATGGCAAACACATTTAGTCAATACTTGTAGGAAATTAAGAGATGTTCCAGGTAAGATAAATCCTTTCTACCACTACAATTAGGCCGTTACGTTGCTTGCGTGTTTTAAGCAGGAAATATTGTCTTATTTTTTAAGTTCTGTTTCAGCCTTGTATATGACACATTCAATAGTTTCGGAATCTACCCTGCTCTTTTCCTATTCCTATGTTCACATTATTTAATGGGTATATTTTACTTTTAAATTGCTAAAACTATGCAAACACTATTTATTTTGTAATTCACAAGGTATTTTTTGTTCTTTTCATTTAAATTTTGTTGAAGAATATTTTTTTAATTTTTAAATAATGCATGATTTGGAAAGTGAATTTTTGAATTGTATGGTGAATAGCTTTCATTTTGAATATTCACTGATATTACAATCACTGAAATTTTTATTTAATAAGCATTTCCTATAGGTGCTACAAGGTCAAATTCCATGGTCAAAATTTCAATACATGCATATATTATATTGAAACAATAAGACTACAATTCAATTATATAGGGTGCTTCATAATTACATGCTAATACTTAAGGGTGATAATCCTTGGATAAATTTAGACAAAAATCATGTGAACATAGGTCTGCAACCGCCTTATTCTTGAGATGCAGGTGTGGAATATTCAAATAAAAATCTGGTTTTATTGCAATATTTTTAAAACCGCTTAGATATTCCTTTACATTTTGCTAGGTACCTATTAAGTAAATATATATATTTTTTTTTAATCATAAGATATTTTCCAATATTATCAAACTAAATATTTTGAAACTTGCAACGTCATTGCTTTTTTCAAAATATTATTGCTTAATAAGAACAGCCTCTTAATAGTATGCTTGTGGCCCACACACCAGAAGTGGCAATTCTTCCGCACAAAACGGAATACTATTTTTATTTTATGCAAATTCGCTGACACGAATGGTATTCATTCGTTGATATGAATGGTAGATACAAGATAGTTATTCAATAATTGAATCTTACCACCAGGAGCAGTTCTCAGTGAATTTATTGGCCAGAATCATTGGAGATTATTTAATTGGCATTTTTTCACCCAAATAGCTTGAATCGACATAACCACGGCCTAAGTGCCGGTCTTGTTAGAAAATATCCCTATTTTAATTCGAAAGGAAAAGTGGTTTATGCATAACGATGCCCGTATTTCAGCGCTCTCGCACGCGAATATTTGGGTGGCACTTTTAATAATCCTTGAATAGGTTGTGGGGGAACACAGTCATGGCCTCCTAGATCCCCAGACGTAAATAGTTTGGATATCTTTAACGTTGATTTACAGTCATTTTATTCTGCCGAGCTATACGAGAGTCGATGAGGAGGAGATACGAGAGTCGATGAGGCTAAATCATGCAGCTAATTTTTTATTTTTCGTTCAAAATTCAGTTTTGTTGTTGGAAAATTCTGGAATATTTTTCTTTGATTACTACATTATTAAAAAATTGGGAATTAGAACTCTGCAGGTAAATACATTTAATTTCTTTAATTGAAAACCGCTCGTCGCGTCGGAGAGAAAGACAGCCGTTCTTATTAAGAAATAATAAGAGATTCCGAAAATGGAGGGTATGTTAGAGTTGATCTTTTGTTTAAAAAAATATGTGCTTAGAACCTAGCAAAATGTAAGGAAATATCTACATCGGTTTTAGGAATACTGGGATAAGTTAATTGATAGTATTAGAAACAAAAACATATTTGCGAATTTTTAATTTTAAAACACTAACCCTAACTAGATCCCGTAAGAATGAAACCTTAGGGAGGGACCAAGATATTTTGCGTAAAATTGTTCAGCTACCAGAAACAGTAGTTTAAGTAAGGTGAGATATGGAGTTTGATTGAACAATTATGATTTCTTACTTCATCAAAGCTAGAAAAGCCGCGATTGGCAGTAGTAAATACTGCTAAATTATCGTTCCAAATGTGTGTTGGCTTACGCTACTTATCTGCTGTCAGTAAATTATACAAGATATTTTTAAGTAGTTTCTGTCCTAGAAGTTCCCTATTTAATTTAAAACTAGGTTTCTATTTCTAGATAAGCCGAGTGATGAGAGCATATGGGCTGTAACAAACTTAGGTGATATTTTTGTGTGGGATCCGTCGCAGCTGGAGAGCAATCAACTTCGTGAAGATGACATTTATCTTCAAAAGTTTGATCTCAGTGGAAAGGAATGTCCCATCAAAGTAGCGCTGCATGTTGGGAGTATGCCTGGTACAATTTTGACATTAACTGGGTAAGGGCAGAATATAATGAACGCGTTGAGGCACCAAACTCTGATTCTGATGTTGAACTCTGAATTGGTACTTGTAGATTTACTGATTTTGTCTTATCACCAGTTGGTTTCGTCGTTGTCAATTCTTACCAACGTCATCACACAAAGATCTGTTTCGTTGTTTGAAAGATTGTAATTTTCAAATCATAATATATCGCGGTTTGCTTGTGGTTCTATAGAATAGTTTTTTCTAACTTTCTCGTTCTATATATAATATTTTAAATACTTCATATTTTTGGATTACTCAATTGTTGATCCTCCTCGCAAATACCAAAGAGTAATTATATGCACTTAACTTACAGAGTTAATAAACCGTAGAAATAAATTCAATAAATAAACAACGGCCACAACGGACGAGGTAACCGCTGTATTAGCACAGCAGGATCGTTTTATTAGATTACGGGCTTTGAAAGAAGTATTGAAAGATTCCACTAATCTTTCAAGCAACTTGGTGATGCTCAGAATATGTAGTCAAGCATTAATATTATCCATTAATGGAACATCCTTTATATTATATTTTACTTTGATAGATATATTTTTTTATATTACATTAGAGTACAGTTGTGTTCATTTAAGTGTTGTACACCGATTCTAACATCTTGTAAATCAGGCTTGTTGAAATAGGTTATTATTTTTTTACTGACATTGGCTGTCAATCAAAGTCATAATAGGAATCAATATGCCTCAAATGAATTTAGTTCAGAGAGCAAAAATTATTGCTTATATAGAAGACGTTGCTTATATTATTTATACAAGCAAAAACACAATATTAAAAATAAAGGTCAATATTTACTTTGCGCACTTATTGGCTACCACAAAATAAAAATACTGACATATTCTACGTTACTTCTCTTACCATCTCCCACACATTAAATGCTGCGCAAATGTTTCTACTTATCAGAAAAAAATAACAAAGTTTACAAAATGCAGTTATGTTAAACCATCCGACATGTTCCAAACTTATACTATCTCGCTCTCGCACACTCATTATTTCACCTTCTCTTTTTTAACACAACGCAACGGTCCAAACGGATCTGAAAAATGCAAGCAAAAAGCAAGGCAGGCGTAATAGCGATACAAGAATAAGTAATAGTAGTCTCAAAAAAACTTTTACCAGCTTCTTTTCTTAAAAACCAAAAATATAACTGTTTTCTTTTGCATTTTAAAATGATAACATTTCTGGCACGTCAACGTGACACTATTTCAGCTTTCAGCATTTCGATTTCTTAAATTATGTGATCTAGCATCTAGTTAGCTTAGCACGGCTCAGCCAGCTGTCATTCTACGAATAGGTGTTGCCAAGTGTAATTTCTGTTCGGTTCTAAAATACGGTATCTTGTTGGATACATTCAACCAACACTTTATACATGGTGATTCAGAAGTACTTTGTATTTATTAAAATAATAAATAATAATAATAATAATAATTCGCTATTTTGAGTTACGCAAGACGCTCGCTATTTAACGACCAAAAGAGAGAGAGACAAATGCGCCCTTGTTTGGTATATTTGGATTAGTTAAGAAAGTACCACGCGTAGCGCGCTCGTTTTGTTAATTTGGGATAATTATGGTTTTGTGTTAGGCTGGGTTGGTCAAGCGCATAGCGCGCTCGTCTCAATGCTCTTGTTTGGTTAATTAAAGTTACTTTCGCTTATTTTTGCTTAATCTGGGATACCGAAGACAAGCCCGCGTAGTGCGCTTGTCTATTCTTTATTAATTAGGGTTAGTCTGGGGTGGTTTTGATTAGTTTGGGTTAGTTTTGGTTAGTTCGGGTTAGTTTTGGTTAGTTTGGGTTAGTTTTGGTTAGTTTGGGCTGGTTTTGCTTAGCTTGGGTTAGCGCGTAGCGCGCATGTCTTTTTACTTTCCTTAATTAGGGTTAGTTTTGGTTAGTTTCGGTTGGTTTTGCTTCGTTCGGGTAATAACTGGTTAATTAGGGTTAGTCTGGGTTAGTTTTGGTTAGTCTGGGTTGGTTTTGCTTAGTATGAGTTAGTGAAAACACAAGCGCGCGTAGCACGCTTGTCTCTTTACTTTGCTTAATTAGGGTTAGTCTGGGTTAGTTTTGGTTAGATTCAATTAGTTTGGGTTGGTTTTGTTTAATTTGGGTAATGAACACACAGTGAGATCATTGGCGGCGCAGGAAAAATTATAGAAATTGACGAGGCGAAAATTGAGAAAAGAAAATATAATCGAGGACTATACAAAGCGATTCCACGTTTTTTGGAAAAATGCAGCGGCGCTTTACCCATTAGTGCTTCATCCATTTCCATGTAAGTAATTTCAATAATTGATATTCCATGCACCTGCCCTGGGACATTTACCTACTTGAAAATCAAGAATGTTAGTCAAGTGTGACAACATTGCACGTAAATTTTCATCATTAACGTCAAATTGGGAGAGTTCGCGTTTAAATGTCTTCCTAAATGGCCTCATTTATGATTTTTATTTTTCAATTTTTGGCGTCAAAAGTGTTTTGCGCAATATGTAACGTGTCACAAAACACTTCTAATACTGTCTTCTACACGTCACATAAAAATTTTTTGCAAAATTCGAAAAGTGCTCAAAGTATATATTTACCAAAATAAAACATAGGTGGCAAAGAGATGGAACTTTAGAAAAAAAGAAGAAGAATTTCAACGGAAGACCAAGATAATGCCCTGATCCAATATTTACAGGACAATCCATTCCAAATAGCACGGGTTGCTATAGAGCAAACTCATTTTCCAGGGTCCAGAATTACGGCATGCCGCAGACTAAAAAAATCTGCTTTAAAAAATTGTATAGCAGCCAAAAAAATGAAGCTAACTGATGTACATAAGCAAGCCAGAATTATTTTTCCCTAAACAATATGATTCAAGAAAATTGGGATAGAGTAACTAGAGTAAACTATATAAATATATTAGAAAATGTAATGTTACCTAGCATATCTCAACATTTTCCTGGTAACAACTTTATTTTTCAACAAGACAACTGTCCATTGCATAATGCAGGAATTGTCAGAGAATGGTTTGAAAATAATAATATAGAGACAATGTTATGGCCCGCCAAGAGCCCTGACCTTAACGTTATTGAAAATGTTTGGGGCCTAATGACGAAATAGATGTATAATTCCAATTTTCAACCTGAAAATAGAGACAGCCTTGTGAATGCAATAGAATTACTTTGGGACGAACTGAGCGATGATCCAGAATTAACCAGAAGTCTCTTCTGCTTAATAAAGTCTTAGAGGGAGATGGGGCAAATACTAAAATATTAGGAAATCTTTTTAAGAACAAATTTTGTTATTTTAGATTTGCTGTTAATGAAAAAGAAATATATAATTTTATTAAAAAATAATTTAGCAACATAAACCTTTATATGTATTTGAAATATTTGCTATTTTTCACCAATTATCTTATTTGACTATGCAACCATTGTTTACTACATTTCTGTACAACACTTTATCGAACTTTTGAAATGAGAGGCAGATTCACAAAGCACAATAATTGCTGTACAACATTTCAATGAACACAACTGTACAAAAAAACAGTGTTACAAACATTGGGAGATCCTAGTACCAATTAAAATAAAAAAAGTTCCTAGTCTTAGAAGGCTTCGTTTTTTCAATACATCGTTTTTGCGATACAGTGCGGAATTTTATAAAAAATAATTTTTTTTTCAAAAATCTAGAAAATGGCTTGATTTTTTTTATATATGTATTCTTTTTTTAATTCTGATGTTTTTCGTACAAGTAACCCATTTTTGTTAGATTTCTAGATAAAATGCTGACAATATTTTATGCAAAAATTAAAATAATTTCATGTATCTTTTTGATACAACGAACCATTTTTGCGAAATAAAAAAAACAATTTTCGATGCACGCCTCTAGCCCTACATGACTGGAATTCAACTTGCTCGGATATCAATCCAAATGTAAGGACGTACCTATCTAATAATTAAAAAAACGTTTTATAGGCTTATCGAATGTAATATCACAAGATGTTTCAGGTTACCGGATAATACTTTTATTTGGGACGAAACGTATTCAGCAACACCACGACACCGAAGTTGGAGTGGTGTTGTTGAGTAAGACGTTGAGTCGCAAATAAAAATATTAGGTAATCCTGACATCCAGTAGTATTCAAATGATTGGACAATGAAATATTATCACATCCTTCTATATGGAAAAATAAACAGCGAATTGTATAATCGTCTAAAGTGCTTTATAACATACAGGATGTTCAAAAAGTATATCTTTTGAACACCTGTTCGTTAAAAACATCGCACCTTAGACAATAAGTATTTATAAAAACTTTATTTTGTTTTTGTTTTAAACATATCCATCCCATATTACACTTTGGTTCATATCCGAGTAACTTTAATTTCCAGTCATTTAGGACCAGAGGCGTGCGACAAAAAATCATTTGTTGAACTTACTACATACATATTTTCTAAAAAATCGACGCTTTTTTATATTGTTGAAAAAATAACGTATTTTTTTAAAAAAATCAACACTATTCGAAAACGAAGTCTATGTTTATAGGAACTTTTTCGTCTTTTAATAAATTTTGTATAAGTATTTTACTTGCTTGCTTAGCTTATTCGAAGGGCTGAATAAATAATTACAATGTTTATAAGTAACGTAATTGTAGGCTTAGATTAGTATTATTGTATTTTTAAATAGTTGGGAAGGGAAGAAAATGATAGTAGTAATTAAATAAATAAATTAAAATTAACCATATAAAGTAAATATTTCAAATCAGAAATAAATTGCTTATCAGAATCAGGTCTATATAAGGATTCCATTTAAAGAACCATAACTTTTGTAAATATTTACCATGTTACATGTTCAACTGAATTTTTTAACATTTCTCTACTACACCAAAAAACTCAATACAAACAAACAATGGTTTACGCTATGTAAAAATGAAAAATTTTATATAAGAAAAAACAATAAGCTAATTGGTATTTTAACCTAGTTTAAATATTGCAGTAAAATTTATTAGTATTTCGTTTAATAAAAAATTTCACTTCTGGTGTGTGGTCCACAAGCACACTAATTCATTTAAAATAATTTAGATATCGTTTAAGAGCAGTGGGTTTTCAGGTGCATGTTGAACATATAAAAATATTCTGGGTTTCACACTTACGGGACCGCAGAAAATATCTTTACATGAGCTTTATTTTCATGGTATTATAAAATCGTCTGATATACTGGAAAATCTATTTTGATGTCCCAGTAGGGGAAAGGTTTCCGTTGCTGCCTTACATAAAGAGTGCAATACTTATCGCTATGCTCATATCATGCCTTTGAATAGACGTACCTGTAAATGAATATCATCTTTTCTAGTTTGTTAGGGTTTCTTTCAATGGTTTCAGGCCTGTTTTAAATCTCTTTTGCGCAAGAATATTTGAGTGAAAGGTAATACACAATGCAATATACACCAATATGCCAAAAATCGGGTCACCATTAGTATACAAAATTCTAAACCGTTTAAACTGAAATTTTCGGCTGTATTTTAATTTTTTTGAGTAATATGGAATATTCCAGAAAACTACATATTTGGTAGTAGAATGATATAATTGCTGTAATTTTATGATTAG